>KV019601.1:2036-27061 GCA_001598015.1 Dorcoceras hygrometricum | reverse complement strand
TCCACTCGACAAATGGTAACCACTTGGAAAGTCCGAAGGAGGGTAGTTCGATAGATCACCGGGTCACTATCTATCTGCATGCTCAGAACATCACAATGTTCCCTACCAATGAAACATGGTACTTCGCATCGCAGATACTAGTCTCGAACTCGGGTGGCCTTATCCTCATTTTGACGGCCCAATCGACTAGGAACATGTTTAGAATACACAGCGACTATTAGATGTGTTTCATGATAGCCGTCATACCCACTATCACATCTAACATACGCTTTAGTGTAATCTAGGTCTTTACTCAACACAATTGTAAATCATTACACACATAATGAAAGTAAAGAATGCCATATTAAAAGAATGCGAATATCATATATAAAGATCGTTTGTACAAGAGTCAATGAAAACCCACACGCCACAAGTTGGCTAGTTGGGCATCTACTCTAACACTCAGTATCTTGAAAACACAGCTGCTTGTTAAAAGATAACTGGTGAGTTTTCACAAAAATAAAACATCACAGCAGTGAATCCGTAGCCCAAAATTGAACTTAAACTGGTTGAACTGAAACATGCATCAGGCAAGCACACAACAGAAAACACGAAACAATATACGTTTTCCAGATGCAGCAAGTATCGATTTTACTTGCCTGAACTGAGGAGCACAACGAGCAGATGGCCTCGGCTGGAAACCTTCTCAAGCACAACTCTGCGAGCTTCTGAAGATTTTGAGCGAACTAAAAGATTTTCTTGAAACCAAAAATGAGCTCTAAACTCACGTACAAAAATCATATATGGGAGTAGTTTTGTTGTAGGTGAAAGGTACAATGATTAGGCATGGTTAGCTTACCAAATCCTTGAAAAATTAATAAAACTCCCTATTACTATTTTAATTTGTAAATTTTCTACATAATTTTATAAAAACCCAAATCTCCCATCAAAAGCATTTTATTTAAAAGAAAATTTTCTCCAGCTCGGGATTGTGCTTTGGGCGAAATCCTTCAAGAAACCATCTAGCCGTGCTTCTAAGCTGGAAGGAAAAAGAAAGAAATCAGCTTAGATAACTAATGCTAGCTTGAACTGGAATCTGAATAATCAATATCAAAACAACCCTTAAAATAAAAAGGCTTGAAATTATGGTCCTATGGATTTTGGGGTGCTACAACTCTACCCTCCTTACTTAAATTTTGTCCTCGAAATTTACTTACCAAACAGCTCTAGGTAGAGACTACGCATATCCTCTTCTGTCTCCCAAGTTGCTTCTCGCTCAGATTGGTTAGGCCACTGAATTTTAGCCATCGGGATGCTACGATTTCTTAACTTCCTATTCTCTCTATGAAGAATCCTCTCTGGTCTTTATTCATAACTCAGATCTGGTGCAAGCTAGATTGGTTCGTAGCTCAACACATGCGACGGGTTGGGAACGTATTTCCTCAAAGCTGATACATGAAAAATGTTATGCACCGAGGACAGATGTGGGATCAATGCTAGTCTGTAAGCCATCGTTCCTACTTTGTCCAAAATCTCGTATGGACCAATGAACCTTGGGCTGAGCTTACCCTTCTTCCCCAATCTCATTACGCCTTTCATCGGTGATACCTTTAAGAACACATGATCTCCAGCTTCGAAACTTAGTTCGCGGCATCTGTTATCAGCATTGCTCTTAGGCACTGAGCTGTTCTCAATCGATCTCTTATCTTTCTAATAGCTTTCGCGGTCTGTTCTACTATATCTAGTCCCAAACCAGTTCGCTCTCCTATCTCATCCCAATGGATGGGTGTCCTGAACTTTCTGCCATAGAGAGCTTTGTTAGGGGCCATCTGAATTGATGCTTGTAAGCTATTGTTGTACATGAATTCCACCAATGGAAGCTTAAATTCCCAGTCTCTGAAAAATCTATGATACAAGCTCTGAGTAGTTCTTCCAGTATCTGAATCACCCTTTCTAATTGACCATCTGTCTGGGGGTGAAATGTTGTGCTAAAGGTCAACTTAGTACCCAAAGCTCTATGTAAACTTTCCAAAAAGCTGACGTAAATCATGGATCTCTATCAGATACGATCGAGACTGGGATACCATGAAGTCTTACTATTTCTATTATATACAGCTCAGCGTATTTACTCACATCGTAAGTTGTCTTGACTGGTAAGAAGTGAGCAGATTTGGTGAGTCGATCTACTATAACCCAAATTGAATTATTTCCATGGATAGTTCTGGGTAAACCAACTACAAAATCCATCACAATACTCTCCCACTTCCATTCTGGTATTGGCAGGTGGTTTTAGCATACCAGCTGGTCTTTGATGCTCTGCTTTGACCAGCTGACAGGTTAGGCATTCTGAAACAAATTTAGCAATATCACGTTTCATGCCTGACCACCAGTACATCTTCTGAAGATCTTTATTCATCTTAGTACTCCCTGGGTGCACTGAGTAAGGGGCTGTATGAGCTTCTACCATCAGATAAGCTCTCAAGTTGTCCACGCTGGGAACCCATAGTCTATCTTGATATTTGACAATTCCTCCAGCTTTGGTATAGATATTTCCTCCTTTCTCTTCATCTTGTTTCACCCACTTATTCAGCTGTTCATCTCTCAGCTGACCCTCTCTAATCTGGTCTATCAACGAAGACTGGATGGTGAGAACAACTAGGGCTAAAATACTATGATGAGGAATCAGCTCTAGCCCAAAATTCTCAATCTCATATGCTAAGGGCCTCTGAGCTGTGATCTGGGTCAATCCTATCGACTTTCTACTAAGAGCATCAGCCACCACGTTGACTTTTCCTGGGTGGTAGCTAATGGTACAATCGTAATCTTTGACCAGCTCTAACCACCTCCTCTGTCTCAAATTCAATTCCTTCTGGGTGAAGAAGTACTTTAAACTCTTATGGTCTGTGAATATCTCATACTTCTCCCCATACAGATAATGTCTCCAAATCTTCAGGGAAAAAACCACTGATGCTAACTCCAGATCATGCGTAGGATAATTCTTCTCATGATTATTCAACTGTCTGGAAGCATATGCTATTATCCTATGATCCTGCATCAGCACAGCTCCTAAACCCAACTTGGAAGCATCTGTGTAGATAACAAAATTACCTTGCCGCGAAGGCATGGTTAGCACTGGAGCTTCTATCAACGCTTGCTTCAACTTCTCAAAACTCTAGTGACAACTAGGGGTCCATTCAAACTTAACTTGTTTCCTAGTCGACAAAGTCAATGGAACCGCTTTTTTCGAGAACCCTTTAATAAATCACCTGTAATATCCGACAAGTCCTAAAAATCTCCTTACCTCTGAAACAGATCTGGGCACAGGCCAGTCTCGCACCGCTTCGACCTTAGCTGGGTCGACTTCTAATCCATCCTTAGAAATGATGTGACCTAGAAATACAACCTTCTCCAGCCAAAACTCACACTTGCTAAACTTAGCAAACAGTCGCTTATCCTTCAAAAATCGTAGCACTATCCTAAGTTGATTGGCGTGCTCTGAGCTGTTCTTGGAATACACTAAGATGTCATATATAAATATGATAACAAACTGATCCAAAAATGGTTGGAAAACTCTATTCATCAAATCCCTAAAAGCAGATGGAGCGTTGGTTAATCCAAAAGACATTACTAAAAAATCATAATTGCCGTATCGTGTCCTGAAAGCTGTCTTATAGATATCGACCTCTTTGATCCTAAGCTGATGGTATCTAGATCTCAAATCTATCTTGGAAAACACTGCTGCTCCCTTCAACTGATCAAACAAATCCTCAATCCTAGGCAAGGGATACTTATTCTTAATGGTAAGCTTATTCAACTCGCGGTAATCTATACACAATCTTAAGCTCCCATTTTTCTTCTAAACGAACAGAACAAGGGCTCCCCATGGGGATGTACTGGGTCGTATGAATCCCTTATCCAAAAGATCTTGAATTTGTTCCTTTAGCTCTTTCATCTCGGTAGGAGCATGCCTATAGGGCAGTCTGGAAACAAGAGCTGCTCCAGGTACTAAATCGATAGCAAATTCTAGTTCTCTGTCTGGAGATAGTCCACTGATGTCATCTGGAATACTTCTGGAAACTCATTCACTATCTTCACATCATCTAGCTCGGGCTTACTAGAAAATAGTTAAGGGAGATAAACTTGCTAGAAATCCTACTCCACCTTTCCTCAAACAGCACTGGGCCTTCAACACTGAAATAATGCGAGGAACTCGCCTAAGCTGATTAGATTCAAATGAAAACTGGGGTCCTTTGGGTGGCTTGACAGTCACCATCCTGAGTTTAAAGTCGATTACTACTCCAAACTTAGATAACCAGTCTATTCCCAAAATCAAATCGAATTCAAGCATAGGTAGAGCAATTAAATTGGCGGTAACTACATGTCCTTGAAATTTGAGCTATAAGTCACGGTATATACTTCGAGATATCAACTCTTCTCCTGTAGGTATAGTTACACAATAGCCAATGGAAAATTGTTCCAGCTTACAAGGTAACTTCTTAACAAAATCTTCAGCTACAAAGGAATGGGTCACACCCAAATCTAACAGGGCAAAAGAGGACATACCAGCAACATACCCGTAATTACAGTAGAATTTGGGTTATCTTGCTCAGCTATCATGACGTAAGCTCGACTGGGCACCAGTTGTTTCGACTGTGTACAAAACTTGGAGATGTGACCTTGAGCACCACACTTGTAACAGCCGCTATGGCCAGCTTTACACTGTCCTGGGTGATTCTTCTGGCACTTGGGGAAAACTAGCTTGTTGTTTCCAACTGGAACTGCACTAAGAGGCTGGGCTGGTATAGGTTTTGGTTCTTGAGGTCGCTGCTGGTTCTTATTCTGCTTCTTAAATGGCCTCTGATTTTCTTGTTGAAAGGACTACCTCCTCTGTTGTCTCTCCTGTTCAACATCCTTCCAACCCCTCTCGACTTGTAGGGCCTTGTATACTGCTTCCCTGTAAGTCCTGGGTCCTGCTAGCCTGACATTCAGCTTGAATGTAGGCTTTAGTCCTTCCACAAAATGACTACGCATGTCCTCTTATTCTCTTCCAATAAGAGGCACAAAATAGCAGCTTCTCTCAAACTTTTGGATATACTCCTATACTGTCATGCCCCCTTGTTTCAAATTCAAGAACTCCCGCTTCAGCTCAGACCTCTTGTCTGCTGTGAAATACTGTTCGAAGAACACTCGTTTAAACTCATCCCATGAGAGATTTTCCAAATCTACTGACAACTTGGCTCCTTCCCACCAGATCATTGTATCGTCTCTTAACATGTAGATAGCGCACCTAGGTCTATCCAGATCTGTAATCTCAAGGTATTCAAAAATAACTTCCATCGACTTGATCCAGCTCTCAGCAACAAGCGGATTGGTTGTACCATTAAACTCCTTGGGTTTCTGTTTTCAAAACTTCTCCTGAGAATCATCATGATTTGGTCCCCTATTGTTAGAAGATTGGCCATTGCCTCTGCCGGCTGGTTCTATTAATAGTTGTAAAAGTTTTGTAATACGGGCATTACTGTCTGGACTGGGTTCTTCTACAGGGGTGCTTCTTCTACCTCTTCCTCTACCTGAAATCTTGATCTATAGCCCACAATCCACCACAAAAGAACATCAGAACTCAAACGAGAAATGACTCTTAACATAAAAAATAAACTCACAGAACAGGAGATGCAGACGACGAGAAATGATCCAGACTGGGAAGTGTGTGTTTATCTCAGGACCATGCTCTGATACCAAGTTGTGACGCCCAAACCCATGGGAATCAACGGAATTGAGTAATTGAAAAAAAAATCAAAAGTAATAGAAGGACTAAATGCGAAAAATTGTAAGCTGTATTCCCTTACAAAAGATGATATACAAATAGTTGGCACCGAAGTAAACAGTAGCAACAACTTTGGAATAAAAGAACTTCAGATTTCGATTCAAAATGAGATATTACAACTATTGGAACTATATGAATTCTCTATTGTTGTAATGGATCTCAATACAGATTTAGACAAAATATCAAAAACAACAACATTGACTTCGTGGAAACGCTGGCCTTTGACAAACACACGTAACCCCCAAATCTGGTTCAACTCGCGCCACCCGCCTGCCCCTGAGCTGCCTCACCTGCATCGGGAAAACTAGTGAGCTTAGGGGCTCAACAAGTGAAACTGAGGATAACAAAGATCACATAATGCAGGCATAACTGAATCTTGATACATAAATTAAAGGAAGTCATCTGAACTAAAAATATTTCTACTGAAAGACAGATCAGAACATCAGATCTGAATTGCTTATATTGAGTGACTTATGGTCTAGAGGCTCTCTGGTGGTCCTGGTGCATGAAGCATGTTATCTGAATTCAGTTACTCTCTGTGAAGGTATTACAGTAATTCCATAATCCTGGTCCCTTCCTGTGAAGGGATTATAGTCATACCATAATCCTGTCCCTTCCTGATTGACTGGGTCCTTTATGCCATAAGTCCTTAAAACTGAAACTTTACTTCCTTTAATTTTAAAATAGCTATTATACTTTGATATTGATCAAAGATCTAATATTGAAAACGGGTTGATTCACTGCTGTGAAACTCATTTTGTCTTTAAAAACCTTACTGAGTGTACAGCTGGGCTACGAGCTGATGATAGCAGAAATCAGCTCGGAAGAGAAAACAACTTATGAACGCAAAACATATTTGGCTAAAGAAAACAGATCTCAAGCGTAAAGAACAGCTTTGGCTACATAAAATAGATCTTGGGTGTGAATCAGATCGCAGGCGTGAAGAACAGCTTTGGCTAACGAAAATAGCTTACGAATAGGAAAAACAGATCTGGTTCTACGAAAAACAGCTTACGCGTAACTAAACAGATTTGGTTTTAAGAAATCAGCTTACGCGCAATAAAATGGTAACATAAGCTTCATAAGAAGAATTTCAGCTTTGAAAAACCCAATCAGTTTAGCAACGAATCATGCAGACCGGCGAAGAACATAGGAAAAATCTGCTTTAAACGAGGGTAATGCACCAGCTTAGAGACTCTCTAAACGGACCAGCTCAGCTTATTCGACCAGAACCTAGTCTCGATCAAACCAGAACCTCCTATCCATTCTAAATTGATGTCCATGGCTATCACAGCACACCAGAAAATAGAACTTCTCTTGGCTTATCTTATCTAGAATATGTACAACTCAGTATCTTGAAAACACAGTTGCTTGCTAAAAGATAACTGGTGAGTTTTCACAAAACTAAAACATCACAGCAGTGAATCCGTAGCCAAAAATTGAACTTAAACTGGTTGAACTGAAACATGCATCAGGCAAGCACACAACAGAAAACACGAAACAATATACGTTTTCCAGATACAGCAAGTATCGATTTTACTTGCCTGAACTGAGGAGCACAACGAGCAGATGGCCTCAGCTGGAAACCTTCTCAAGCACAACTCTGCGAGCTTCTGAAGATTTTGAGAGAACTAAAAGATTTTCTTGAAACAAAAATGAGCTCTAAACTCACGTACAAAAATCATATATGGGAGTAGTTTTGTAGTAGGTGAAAGGTATAATGATTAGGCATGGTTAGCTTACCAAATCCTTGCAAAATTAATAAAAACTCCCTACTACTATTTTAATTTTTAAATTTTCTACATCATTTTATAAAGACCCAAATCTCCCATCAAAAGCATTTTATTTAAAAGAAAAGCTGCTCTAGCTCGGGATTGTGCTTTGGGCGAAATTCTTCAAGAAACCATCTGGCCGTGCTTCTAAGCTGTAAGGAAAAAGAAATAAATCAGCTTAGATAACTAATGCTAGCTTGAAATGGAATCTGAATATTCAATATCAAAACAGCCCTTAAAATAAAAAGGCTTGAAATTGTGGTCCTATGGATTTTGGGACGCTACAGTACTAATCGAAATGTCAGTCAGACTCTACATGATAGGTGCCTTACTTTGACCCGTTTACCGAATCTATTTGGGTCATCAGATGGAGGGATTGGGTGGGGTCCTGATGCATGTATGAGTCGATGCTTTGTTGTCGAGGATTCACCGCTTGCCCTTGTGCATGGATATCCTATGCTATCTGAGGAGATAATAGTGTGACAAATATCTGGTCAGAGTACTAGATGTGCTTCCGGTATATAGGTTTATCTAGTAGCACATGCGATGTCATTATTTGATCTCCAAGATGTATGCATGGCTATCGAATCTCTAGCGATTCTCGATTTGGTCGGGATATTTGAGCTGAAATGTCAGGTCCGGTGCTCATAATACCAAAATAAGCACACAGTCAACGCTAAAACACGAAAGCTTATTAGTGGTTAAAAGTTTTCTTTTTTTGGCCTGAACTAAAAATACAAATTCAAAATACCCGCATACTAAAAATATCGACTTTGATTCGAAATCCAACAATAAAACTGAAAATCCACTAAAGGATATATATAGATACAAACAATCGAATCAGAAATAGAACAACTACACAGTACATCCCTTGGCAATGACTCGATACGATCTATATATACATAACTTGGAACTCAACGCCTATGAGGCTCCACCAGCTGATGTATCTCAAGGACCAGCTGATCCACCTGAAATACAAATACACAACAAAACAGTCCCAAAGGGAATGGGTCAAACCCCAGTACGAAGAGCAATCCTAATACAGCTATCAAATACAACATGTAACATATCGTGTCGTGCAATTCATGAAAGGTACAATGAATCATCTGGAATCAAGGCATTGCGACTCAGATGGAAATAAAAACTCTCAGTAAATCATCGGAATCCAAAGAACAACGACTCAGCTGGCAATCACGAGTCAGTGAAATCACAATGAATCATCTGGAATCAAGGCATTGCGACTCAGATGGAAATAAAAATCTCAGTAAATCATCGGAATCCAAAGAACAACGACTCAGCTGGCAATCACGAGTCAGTGAAATCTGTTAGAGTACGGTGACCCAACTAGCCAATTTGTGGCATGTGGGTTCTTGTTGACTCTATGTTAAAACGATCTTTATTTATGTAAATTCACATTCTTTTATGGAATTCTTTATCTTCATTATTATGATTACAATTGTTATATAAAGACCTTGAATGCACTATAGTGTATGTTAGATGTGATAGTGGATTTGATGGCTATCATGAAACACATCTAATAGTCACTGTGTATTCTAAACCCGTTCCTAGTCGATTGGACCGTACAAAAGACACGGTCCTTGAGACTAGCATCTGTGATGCGAAGTACCACGTTTCATTGGTAGGGAACATAGTGATGTTCTGAGCATACAGATGGATAGTGACCTGGTGATCTATCGAACTACCCTCGTTCTGACTTTCCAAGTGGTTTTCATTTGTCGAGTGTATTAAGTCCGAGGTCTTGGTTGTACAGATTAGTACTTATTACTCAAAACGTCATTGAGACTCTACATGATAGGTGCCTCACTTTGACCCGTTTACCGACTAAGTTGGGGTCATCAGATGGTGGGGTTGGGTGAGGTCCCGATGCATGTAGGAGTCTATGCTTCCTTGTCGAGGATTCACCGCTCGCCCTTGTGCATGGATATTGTATGCTATCTGAGGAGATAATAGTGTGAAAAATCTCTGGTCAGAGTACTAGATGTGTTTTAGGTAAATGTGTTTACCTATTAACACATGCGATGTCACTATTTGATCTTCAAGATGTATGCATGGTTATTGGATCTCTAGCTACTCTCGATTTACCAATGGTCGTTGATCTGATCGGGATGTTAGATCTGTTTCTATAGATCAGAATCTAAGTTTCGATTCACACAAAATCTGCTTCTATTGTACTAACGCTCTACATGACATGCACAGCTTGCTAAGACTGGAGTAGACGTTAAGATATTCAAACTAGAACAGTGAGGGGATGCCTAAGCTGGACTGGTCGAAGATATATAGCTGGAACAGTAAGGGTACGCCCAAGCAGGTACAACAGTTTACTTCCAGAAGTGCAGGGAACACCAAGCTGGTTCACCAGCTTGGAGTTGGAGCAGCACAAAGATCAAGTGCAGAGAATGAAGAGCAGAGTTGAAGCGCAGAATGTTGAAGTGCAGTACAGCTCAAGCGCAAATCAAGTGCAGAGTACAAGAGCAGTGTTCAAGTGTCGTAGAATAGACAAGCGCAGTGATCAAGTGCAAGTCAGATAAATATGCGCAATAATAAATTCATCATATGAATCGAATTGATTATTATAACAGTGTGCTTGCTGATAATTTGTATGAGGTGTCTGAATGGATCTAGTGGACAATCAAGTAACACTGGGGCTCCTGACGAGAAGAATAGATCCCAGCTGGTTAAGGACAAACCAGCTTGAAGTTAATAGGACCAGCCGGGAGCACAGAAACCATTTGGCCGTATGATATCTGTGAGAAGTTTGATCTCACAGATATATCAACCAGCTGGTTGGCAATCAGCTGGGAATGGAGCAAAGTTGGAGCCTCGAAGCAGCTCAAGAGCAGGAAAGAACAGAACAAGCTCAGCTGCAGACAAAAAGAGGCACAGATGCAGAAGTTGCTCTAGAACAAGATTAAAGATGAAGAGCAAACAGCTTGATGAAGAAACAAGCTGAGAAACCAGATCTAGACAAATCAATCTGGTCAAACAAAGCAGTTTGAACAATTCTATGAAGACCGAATTAATTGGTTCAAACTGATTTGCTTTGTCTTGTCCACATCAGGTACAAACAAACAGAGCTCGAAGTGATCAAAGGCTGCATAAGTGCCGATGAAAAGAGCTCAAGTCAAATAAATCCTGCAACGCATTAAAAGCCAAAGGACACAAAGTACATATGCGTCATAAGACTTTTCAGAACGGCTACAACTTTGTGTCCAACGGACAAAACTGCTAAGCGGCTTTATATATCAAGCGAAATAAAATAGAAGACAAGAGCGCCATAGCATAGAGAGTGTTGTGCTAATCCATAACAGAAGAACAAAAGAAAGCACGACCATGGTAAGATAACAGATAACCAGCTCAGATATGAGCACTTTCCAGTGTGCGAGATTTAATTCTTGAGAGATTACGCTTACACTGTAAATCTCACACACACAGTACATTCACTTATGCATTTGAGAGTTGAGCTAAACAGATAAATGAGTGAATGTAATTTGAAACTCTCCATTGTAGTCTTTGGACAGAGACGTTAAACAAGTCTAGTTGTCTTTCGCACTGAGACGTTAAAGAAGTGTGTGTAGTCTTTCGCACTGAGACAGTAAAGAAGTGCCGCCTTTCTCACTGAGGCAGTAAAGAAGTGAGTGAGTCACACAGCTTGCGGGCTCAGTGTGCGGTGGTTGGTGCTAGGATTTCTTGCGGCTGCAGGTCGTAGGAGTGGGTTGCAGCATGCGTCGTTGTAATCAAAGTCTTCTAGTGGATCTTTCTCGTTGCGGAAGAAGGGGAGACGTAGGAGATTGAGCTTCGAACTTCCATAAACAAACCAGCGTATTAGTTTACTGCTTTCTGCATTCACACATACGCATCTCATATTTACAACTGTGCATAAAACTGTCAGGCCTCGTGCTCACAACAGATAACACAATGCGGAAGCTATCAAAAAGTGGGTAAAATTTTCGCTTTTAGGCCCGACGGTTTAAAACGATATAAGTTAAAATAATGCGATACTCAAAATAAGATCCCAGTTTAAAACCAATAAGGCAAACTGCCAACAATAATAGCATACAGAATTCCAAACATAACAGACTCCCCTAAGAGTACAACAACAAAGCGCAGGGCATCTCCCTGGCTAACTGCTATATATATATATAAGTATGCTATATGCAATCTGGGACACTCTAGCCACCTCCTGGGGCACCACCAGCTGGGTTAAACCCACGACCAGCTGTAGAACCTGGGTTTCCTGAAAACAAAGCAACAAAGGAACAACCAAGCCCCGGAGGGACATGGGGTTAAACCCCAGTACGGAGAGCAAACATAAAACAGCAATATACAGCAAGGAATAAATTGCAGATGCTATGCATGAGACACCAAAGAACAAAGGAAAGCTCTACCCACTAGGGAGCTAAGGAACTCAAACATAGCTCCAAGAAACATCGACAATGTACCGTGGCCACGGGGTGAGTTCACAGTGTGGAACACTGATACATAATATACGTATGCTATATGCGACTGGGACACACTAGCCACCTCCCGGGGCACCACCAGCTGGGCTAAAACCACGACCAGCTGTATTACCTGGGTTTCCTGCAAAAGCACAAACACGGAAACAAACCAAGCCCCGGAGGGACATGGGGTCAAACCCCAGTACGGAGAGCAACTATAAAACAGCAAATAACAGCAAGAATAAAAGGTAGATTCTATGCATGATATGCTGGACAACAACTGATGACTCCAACCGAGAATGGACGTCAAAGAATCAATGCATAGCTCAACTGAATCTGCAACAGATGGTGGCCACTGGGTGTGTTCCAAGTGTGGTAGCTAACCACTCGCCCGGACACACACCCGAATACTAGATGTAACAACAACTTCCCTGCTGTTGTCCTACCTATGCACTGTGGTAGTTAGCCACTCGGTGCATAGAGACTAACAAAACCCAGCAGGGAAAATGAGAGTGCGGTATTGCCGCTCGCCCTCGCAACCTGGTAAGAAACAGAACAAGAACGACGCAACGATGGCTAAAGAAAGATGAAAATGCGTGTATGCACATGCTGGACAACAACAAGCATATCAACATATGCGCAACAATAACAAAACCAGCAACATACACCATATAACACACGGCAAACCCAAACCACAGCCTCAACAGGCAACAAAACAGGGCAGCCAACAGATAGCCATCTCACAATCCATCCAAGCCGTTCATACGCTGTAAATACAAGCTCAACCCGTACCTTTTACTGAGCAACAATTACCACAAAACAAGGCCTGAGACTATTGATTCCAACCTGAAAAACATACACAATATACAGGGAATCATCAACTCAAAACTCACGGCCAACACATAAAAGCTCACAGCTGGGAGTCACACTCAACCAGCTAAACATTAAACCTCAACAACCCAAACAGGAAGCTTAAAACTATGGCTAGGAACAAGGTCTCGAAGCTGGACAGAAACGCTACCTGCACAACAAAACTCACGCACGAGAACAGCAACTTCGTGCTTTCGCTCCAGCCCACGAAAGCTTCCAAAAATGGTGTAGGATGATAGAGCTTCTCGAGAGGAGTCCAACGCTACCTCACACGAGCAAAACACCCACCGGAAACGCCGGGAATTCACCGGAATAGCTCACGGTGAACAGTAATGAGGGTTTGAGAAAACAGAGAACGAAAGGCTGGAAAATATTCTAAGTATAGAATCTGGTATCGAATTTGAAGACCAAGTCTTCCTATAAATAGCACTAGCAACGACTGGAACCAATTCAAATAATTGTCCACCGACAAAACCAGTCGACACCATAAATCTCCCAAACCAGCAGGCACAATCAACCAGCAGATGCAAAGAAACTAGCTGCTGAAATCCCAAACCACGCTAAACAAAACGACGACGCATCGCATACGCCATCAAGTCGCTAGATTTCGAGAAATACCAGTCGCAGGCTACAGCGTACCACCAGTCGCAAGATACGAAACACAACCAGTCGCAAGCTACAAAACTTTGACCCGCGTTGATCATTGCTCTCGACTGATCATCCAGACGCAACAACTCCTCGCAAAACGACAACATATAGCGCTCAACACAAAACACGCTACTAAACTCTCGACTGGTCTCTTCACCAACGACCACAACACAATTCACTAACGCATCTGCTGCATTACAAAACGCGCTTCGACTGGTTTTCGCCACCGACCAGCTGCTGGCTCACAAAACCAGCTTTTGCCTCAAACCCAAAAACACGAAAGCATCCAGAATTGTTCAACACACGAAATGGAACCCAAAAATGCAACTCAAACCTCAAAACAGAGATCTAAACCACAACATCTCTTAATCAGCCGATTAATTCCAACAATTAATCCTTAATACAAAATCAGGTCTCACAAAAACTGTTTCAAAAGGCCTTCGAATCTAAGAGTACTGTTTGAGTTATTTCCGCATGATTTATATTCATTACTCAATATGTATATCGATGAACACGTATTCAAGAATACTGAGCTATTGCAGCTCTAGTTAAATAAGCAGATCGCTTGCTCTTTCATCGATCTGGTTGGAACAACCAGCTGGAACCAAGCTCTTGCACTGCGCTGGTTCCACTATAATGTGGTCATGTTTTGAGTTGCGTGCTCAACTCTTATATTTTTAAATGCACGTAACTTACAGGGTTGATGTCAAGGCTATGTGAGAGCCAATGTGAGCTGTGGCAGAGTTCACGGACATCACCCCCGGTAAATCGATCCTAACAAGTTGTATCAAAGCAGGTTGTTCTTGAATAGTGCATTTTCTTCGAAAATTTTTAACAGTTTTAAAATGGGCTACGCTCTGATATTAGTTCGAAAGCCTGTCTGTGCTACAAAGTTTTTAAGATTTCAAACTCATAGCATATGGATAGGGGGAGGAATGTCTATTGAATTGCAGAGCGATTTCTCGAAAGTCTAGAGCGACAACATCTCTTCTGACGAGCTGACAGATTGCACGAGGTCTGTGGATGCCAAGATCTCTAAGGCTGGACGAGGCTAAGCCTTAGGGAAAAATGGAAGAGATTCTGTAAATTGAATCTTCTATTGCTCCTCTGGTCCTTATTAATGATGAACTTTTGAGTAGCATAGATTTTTCAAAATTTCATGCATACACAATGTTTTCGACAAAACTGTCTCCCTGTGCATAATGATTTTATTTAAAAAATAAAATTACCCCATGATCTGTTGAGAGGGAGTTTTGTTTTAAATATTAAGGGGGAGACAAGATTTCAAACCCTTTTTGATTCCCACAAAAAGGGGGAGAAATAATTTTAAGAATAAGCATACGTGCATATGTTTATCCAGATTTTGTGTAAATCAAACAGGGGGAGATTGTTGGATCTGTTTCTACATATCATAATCTAAGTTTTGATTCACACAAAATCTGCTTCTATTGTACTAACGCTCTACATGACATGCGAAGCTTGCTAAGACTGGAGTAGACGTAAAGATATTTAAACTGGAACAGTGAGGGGACGCCTGAGCTGGACTGGTCGAAGATATTTAGCTGGAACAGTAAGGGGAAGCCCAAGTTGGTACAACAGTTTACTTCCAGAAGTGCAGGGAACACCAAGCTGGTTCACCAGCTTGGAGTTGGAGCTGCACGAAGATCAAGCGCAGAGAATGAAGAGCAGAGTTGAAGCGCAGAATGTTGAAGTGCAGTACGGCTCAAGCGCAGATCAAGTACAGAGTACAAGTGCAGTGTTCAAGTTCCGTTGCATAGACAAGCGCAGTGATCAAGTGCAGGTCAGATCACTATGCGCAATAATTATTTCATCATATGAATCGAATTGATTATTATAACAGTGTGATTGCTGATAATTTGGATGAGGTGTCTGAATGAATCAAGTGGACAAGCAAGTAACATTGGGGCTCCTGACTAGAGGAATAGAGCTCAGCTGGTTAAGGACAAACCAGCTTGAAGTTAAGAGGACCAGCCGGGAGCAGACAAACCAGCTGGCCGTATGATATCTGTGAGAAGCTTGATCTCACAGATATATCAACCAGCTGGTTGGCAATCAGCTGGGAATGGAGCAAAGATGGAGCCTCGAAGCAGCTCAAGAGCAGGAAAGAACAGAACAATCTCAGCTACAGACAAAAAGAGGCGCAAATGTATAAGTTGCTCTAGAACAAGATTAAAGATGAAGAGCAACTAGCTTGACGAAGAAACAAGCTGAGAAACCAGATCTAGACAAATCAATCTGGTCAAACAAAGCATTTTGAACAATTCTATGAAGACCGAATTAATTGGTTCAAACTGATTTGCATTGTCTTCTCCACATCAGGTACAAGCAAACAGAGCTCGAAATGATCAAAGACTGCAGAAGTGCCGATGACAAGAGCTCAAGTCAAATAAAGCCTGTAGCGCATTAAAAGCCAAAGGACACAAAGTACAAATGCGTCCGAAGACTTTTCAGAACGACTACAACTTTGTGTCCAACGGACAAATCTGCTAAGCGGCTTTATATATCAGGCGCAATAAAACAGAAGACAAGAGCGCCATAGCAGAGAGAGAGTTGTGCTAATCCATAACAGAAGAACAAAAGAAAGCACGGCCATGGGAAGATAACAGATAACCAGCTCGGATAGGAGCACTTCGCAGTGTGTGCGAGATTTAATTCTTGAGAGATTACGCTTACACTGTAAATCTCACACACACTGTACATTCATTTATGCATTCGAGATTTGAGCTAAATAGATAAATGAGTGAATGTAATTTGAAACTCTCCATTGTAGTATTTGTACAGAGACGTTAAACAAGTCTAGTTGTCTTTCGCACTGAGATGTTAAAGAAGTGTGTGTAGTCTTTCGCACTGAGACAGTAAAGAAGTGCCGCCTTTCTCACTGAGGCGGTAAGGAAGTGAGTGAGTCCCACAGCTTGCGGGCTCAGTGTGCGGTGGTTGGTGCTAAGAGTTCTTGTGGCTGCGGGTCGTAGGAGTGGGTTGCAGCGAGGGTCGTTGTAATCAAAGTCTTCTAGTGGATCCTTCCCGTTTCGGAAGAAGGGGAGATGTAGGAGATTGAGCTCCGAACTTCCATAAGCAAATTAGCATATTAGTTTACTTATTTCTGCATTCACACATACGCATCTCATATTTACAACTGTGCATAAAAATGTTTTAAAAGGCTTTCGAATCTAATAGTACATTTTGAGTTATTTCCGCATGATTTATATTCATTACTCAATCTCTATGGCGATGCACACGTATTCAAGAACACTGAGCTATTGCAGCTCTATTTAAATAACCAGATCGCTTGCTCTTTCATCGAGCTGGTTGGAACAACCAGCTGGAACCAAGCTCTTGCACTGCGCTGGTTCCACTATAATGTGGTCAGGTTTGAGTTGCGTGCTGGTTTCTCAACTCTTATACTTTTAAATGCACGTAACTTACGGGGTTGATGTCAACGCTGTGTGAGAGCCAATGTGAGCTGTGGCAGATTTCACGGACATCACCCCCGGTAAATCGATCCTAACACGAGATATTTAAGTTGAAAGGACCATACTGTATGCTAACCATGAACGACTGGTTCTTGCAGTCACTATCAGTTATATCTAGGGGATCATGGGACGATGTTGCTAGACGCTTTACCATGATTCTATGGTAAGTCCGAAAATGTGTTTTTGGAGTCACAAATGTTGTGATCCCATGACTAGTTGTATCCCTGAACCATTGAGGATCACACAAGTACTGATTTCCCAATTCCCGTACGGATATGGTACTCAAAATGTTGAGTATAGTAGGAGGAAGGTTGGGAGTATGACTTCCTAAAAGTAGCTAAGGGAGTAGGACTTCCATATTTAGCTAATGAAAGTAAATGTGTCATATATAGATTTAGTGTCCTAAAATTTGATTTTGCATCATAATAATCAGTTTTGTAAACTGAGCGCATCGGTGATATCTGATCATCGATCGTGATTATGATGAGACCACCATCGAGGGAGTCAAAACGAATGTTCACTATTTGACTTGAGCCGAATGTTCATTGTTCGAGTTGAACAGAATGTAAATAGTTTGTGTTGAACCGAATGTTCGCTGTTCGAGTTGAACCGAATGTTCGCAGTTTGAGTTGAACCGAATGTTCACTGTTTTGTTCAAATCAAACTCCTTCGATTTGTTAGAGTGATATCTGATCCTTTCCTAACAAGTGGTATCAGAGCGGATTGTTCTTGAACGAGCATTATTTTTAAAACTCATGTGCTATAATCTGTTTTAAAGGTTTTAAAAGTTTTTGAAAATCTTAATTTATGAAGAAAAGGTGAGAAATGATTTTTGAATTTCATGTTCTCTTTTGTCGAGCTGACACAGAATGCGCGAGTTATGTGTGGATGCCAAGATCTTATTTTGATTGGGCTGTTTTCAGCACATGGACAAAATAAGATAAATGAAAGAGAATCTGGTAGTTCAGTTATCGTTTTTATCCAAATCTGAATAAATGAAGTGATTCAGTAGCACGTGTTCTGTTTTGAAGCTAAAATTTATTTAAATGCTTTGATGGATTTTAAAAATACTTGTTTATGCGGAAAATATCAGCTAGTGCTTTGTTTTTAAATGATTTGAGCTTACATTATAAAAGATAGGGAGAGTAATGATTTATTTATCTTTAAATCTTTAGTAATTTGAGAAATATTTGAAGCACCATCTCAGTTTTGACCTTGTCTGTGTGTTTTGTCAAATCTGATAGTTTTTGCAATCTTATCAATGCTACAAAATGTTTTTTTTAAGTTTTTAAAACTCATGTTAGGAAGGGTAAGGTGTGTAATGTATTTTGAATTTCAGCTTTCATTTTTTATCGAGCTGACACAGATTTCGTGAAACCTATGTGTATGCCATTTTCTCTATTTCTGGTTGTGCTGATAAATAGCACATGGGACAGCGATTGAGAAACATGGAAGAAGTACTGTTAATTCAATTTACATTTATCTCCAAATCTGAATAAATGAGAATTTGCATGTCAGGCCTCGTGCTCTACTCAGAGTTAAACCACGCAAACATAGCAGAAGCATACAAAAAGTGGCTTAAAATTTTCGCTTTTGGCCTGACGGTTTAAAACATATAATTTAAAAGACAATCATACTTAAAATATCCCAGTTTACAAATACACGATACAACAGTACATCATTTATACAAACACAAATACCAGTACTACAACGGATAACACAATCCCACAAGCACAGGGCATTCCCCGGCTAACAGTACCAGTACATATATGCTATACGCTAACTGGGACACTCTATCCACCTCCTGGGGCACCTCCAGCTGGGTCAAAGCCACGACCAGCAGAGAAACCTGGGAAACCTGAAAACAACACACAGGCAACAACACCAGCCCCAGAGGACCTCGGGGTCAAACCCCAGTACGGAGAGCAGCAATAAACAGCATAAGGAAAACACAGATAAATATGCAAATGCTATGCAAGGGATCAAGGCTACAACCGAAAGCAGGGAGCCAAAGGATCTCAACAACAGCTCAACAGCAAGATCTGAACAAAGGAACAACCAGTTCGTGGCCACGGGTATACTGAGCACATGGGAGCTACCCACTCATCTCCAGTACACCATACCAGATGCTAACAAACAGCTCCACCTGCTGTTGCTCGTTGATGAGATGTGGGAGCTACCCACTCCGCTCATAGAAGCTAATAGACCCAGCAGGGAGAATGAGGTACGGGAGTTACCCGCTCAGCCTCCAAGGTATACGGGAACTACCCGCTCGTTCTTGAACATAGCATCCTGGTACTCATAATTCAACAGAACATGCATAGCTTGCAAAACAGGGCTCGACAGCAATATGAGTGTATGCAAATGCAACAGCTGATATTATAACACAGGAACAAGTTATAACAGCACAGACCACACACACAACCAAGCATATAATCCATGCTCAATCCTAAGCTGTAAACAAGCTCACATCCGTACCTCAAATCTTCTGAGCTATAATTACAACAAAGCAGATTGCCACAATGACGCAGATCCACCACCTGCTCAATGGCAACACAACAACTGCTCAAAGACCGAAGCACATAAAAGCAACAGCCGGAAGCTACAAGTCGACCAGCGCTATCCTACCTCATCAAGCATCACAGAAAGCTCTAACAAGATTAAAGGCAGGAACTGAAATCACCCCAAAAAGCTAGGAGCGAAATCCGACGCTTATGCCAACATACTACACAAGGGAGATGTCTTCGCACACCTCACCAGCTTCAAGCAAACGTTCGAAAACAATATCCAAACGAAGCGTCTCAGCAAGAGGAGTCCAACGCTACCACTCTCGCCTTCGTCGGAGCTGCCTACCGACGGTAATCGAAGAAGATAAGGTTCGGTGAACAGTAGCTAGGGTATCGCGACAGGATTTGGAAATCGGGAAATTCTAAGTGTCGGGAACAATAATAGAGAAGAAAGCCAAGCTCTCCATTAAAATCTCACTGCTAACAAAAACTGGAAACAGCTCCACCGACAACTAAGCTATCACAACTGATATACCCGCTCGCAAACAGATCTTGAAACAGATCTCTCTCTAAGCCAAAAAAGATCTCTACTAACTCAAACGACGTCGCAGAGAACTACTGTTGAAACTGGACACGTCACCCGCTAGTCACTGCTGAATACTAACCAACATATGTTAGCAACTCTACAATAGATCTCTCACTCAGCTGACGCTAACGCAACTCACAGCTGATTCTTCTTTGCTAATCCAAAACGCTGTCGTTCCAACTAATCCAAACGACGACGTACTAGCACCCGCTACTGAAACACACTAGCGCACTCGCTACTGCTCAGCGACTGCTGATCTCGCTACGACTGCTGAAACAACCACTCAGCGATAGCTGCTGACGTCACCATTGCTGAACGCTAGCACCAAGCGATGACCTGTTCTAACTACTGAACAGCTTCCATGAAAGCAACTAACCAAAGCTGTTCTAAGAACAAACAGAACCCGATAGCTTCTCCAAGTACAATAACTCAAAGATGATCTCAACAAAACCCGATTAATTAACTCAATTAATCTTATCAGCTTTCGGGTCTCACATCTCTCCCCAACTAAAACAGGATTTCATCCTCGAAATCAATCAGCTCCCAAAACAAGAGTTCAAAATAACTGGGGAAAGAAATACAAGCAACTACTGGAACTAAAACAACATCTACTCAACAGATGCGGCCACTCACGGTGCATATTTTCTTCCAGTTCCCAAGTAGCTTCTTCTCTACCGTGTTTGCTCCACTGAACCATCACCAAGGGAATGGTTTTGTTCCTCAGCTTTTTCTCTTTTCTATCCAAGATCTGCAAGGGATACTCAACATAGCTCAAAGTCCTATCTAACTCAACCTCGTCAGTACTCAACACATGCGAGGGATCTGTCTCATACTCCCTCAACATCGAAACATGAAACACATCATGTAAAGAAGACAAATCTGGTGGCAAAAACAGCCGATAAGCCAAAGGACCAATCCTCTCTAAGATCTCATAAGGACCAACATAACGAGGAGATAATTTACCCTCGAGACAAAATATCATAACGCTACGGAAAGGAGAAACCTTAAGGAAAACTAGATCACCAACCTCAAACTCTAAAGGCCTACGCCTCTTATTCGCATAACTGGATTGGCGATCTTGAGCAGCTTTCAATCTCTGGCGAATCAAATCCACCTGATCTTTCATCTGCTGCACAAACTCTGGGGAAGACAGCTGCTTCTCTCCCACTTCTTCCCAACACACTGGCGATCTACACTTTCTGCCATACAAAGTTTCAAATGGTGCCATGCCAATCGTGACCTGATAGCTATTATTGTAGGAAAACTCAACCAAAGACAACGAGTGTTGCCATCTACCACTAAAGTCCATCACAACAGCTCTCAACATATCCTCTAAAATCAGGATAGTTCTCTCCGATTGGCCATCTGTCTGGGGGTGATGCGCTGTACTCATTGCCAATTTAGTTCTCAAAGCTGTTTGCAAACTCTTCCAAAACCTGGAAATAAACCTTGGATCACGATCTGAAACAATCGAAACTGGCACACCATGCAAATACACCACAAAATCTATGTACAGCTTCGCCATATTTTTCAAAGAATAGCTCATGTTGTAGGGAATGAAGTGCGCAGACTTCGACAATCTGTCTATCACAACCCACACAGCATCACAACCTCTACTGGAACGGGGCAAATGCGTGACAAAATCCATATCTATGTGCTCCCAATTCCATTGGGGCACCTCTAAGATATGCAACAAACCACCAGGTCTCATCCTCTCTGTCTTGACGTGCTGAAAATTCAGACATCGGGCTACAAAATCTGCAACATCACTCTTCAAACCTGCCCACCAGTAATGCTGCTTCAAGGCATGATACATCTTTCTTGCACTAGGATGGACACTGTATCTACTGCAGTGTGCTTCTTGCAAAATCTCTTCCTTAAGATCAATCAGATTTGGCACAACAAGCCTGCCACGAAACCTCAAGCAACCATCAGAAGAGACAGAATACTCCTCAATCTGACCAGCTCTCACCTTCAGCTTTAACTCATGGATGGATGGATCAGTCCTCTGAGCTGCTCTAATACTAGAAACTAGCTGTGGCTCAACTTGAAAAGAAGACACCACAACATAATCCTCAGCAGGGTAAAACCTCCAACCAGTAGCGCTAAGATGCTCATGGACCTTCGAAATCTGCATCGAAGCCAGCATCGCCACTTGAGCCTTTCTGCTCAATGCATCAGCAACTACATTCATCTTTCCAGGATGGTATTTGATCTCACAATCAAAATCCTTTAGCAGCTCCATCCATCTACGCTGTCTCATGTTCAAATCTGACTGAGAAAACAGATACTGAAGACTTTTGTGGTCGGAGTACACCACAAACTGCTCACCATACAGGTAGTGGCTCCAAATCTTCAAAGCAAAAACCACTGCTGCTAACTCCAAATCATGAACTAGGTAACGAGTCTCATGCGGCTTCAACTGCCGAGAGGCATAAACAATGACTCGACAATTCTGCATCAACACACAACCCAATCCATTCAAGGAAGCATCTGTACAAACAATAAAACCACCTGAACCACACGGCAGAGCTAACACAGGCGCAGAAGTTAGCTTCTCTTTGCGCAACAGAAAACTATTCTCACATTGCTCAGTCCACAAAAACCTCTTGTCTTTCTGAGTCAACTGCGTCATTGGCTTAGCTATAATAGAGAATCCCTCTATAAACCGCCGATAATAGCCAGCCAAACCAAAGAAACTACGAATCTCAGCAACACTCTTGGGTCGCTCCCTGTTAAGAACAGCCTCAACCTTACTGGGATCCATAGAAATACCATCAACAGAAATCACATGACCCAGAAACACAACTCGGTCTAACAAAAACTCGCACTTAGAAAACTTAACATACAGCTGTGAGTCTCGAAGCTTCTGAAGAACTAGCATCAAATGCTCTTTATGCTGCAACGGAGTCTTAGAGTACACCAAAATGTCATCGATAAACACAATCACAAACTGATCGATGAACTCTCTAAAGACTCTATTCATCAAGTCCATGAAAACTGCAGGAGCATTCGTCAAACCAAAAGGCATAACTAGAAACTCGAAATGCCCATACCTCGTACGAAACGCAGTCTTCTCAACATCATACTCACGGATGCACAACTGATGATACCCAGAACACAGATCGATCTTCGAAAACACGGCAGAACCTTGCAACTGGTCAAAAAGATCATCGATCATAGGCAAAGGGTACTGATGGTCCCCGGAAATAGGATCACTAAGAAAGATCAGCAGCCGTGCGTTTGATAAAAGCCTTTCAAAGAATTTTGCGCGCTGCTGATACAAACTTGAGCTGCAATAGCTCGTTGTTCTTGAACAAATACAATACAAAGAGCACCGGAGACAGATCTGGTATGAAATTAAAATCATGCGGAAACACCAGAACTGAATCCTTAGTATTTTAAAACAAATTCAAACAGATTTATGTGTAACATAAATCTGTTTAAGACTATTCAATGTGCTTGTGTGCTAACTGTATGCGATGCGAGAATATAAGTGCATGCTGTTATGCTAAAGTAAATATGCAGGTGCAGAATGAATAACAGAATACAATACACAATGATTTGTTTATGGAAGTTCGGACTTCAATGTCCTACGTCTCCCCTTCTTCCACCTCGGAAGGATCCACTACTAGAAGATTAGATGTGAATGAATCCGGGTGTGTGAGATTGATACAATTAAGCTCTCAACTCTCTATTTTTCTCACACACGAGGGACATGCTCTAACAAGCTAATCTAGACTCAGCAATCAACTCTCGTGAAAAGCTCTTCTCTAATGGCGGTCGATTGCTTCGTCTATCTCTTCATTTTTCCCTCTGTTGGTGCACTGTATATTCAAAGTAATTCTACCACAGTATGTAGTTGCACCAACTGAACGAACACTCAACTCGTCAACCTTCTTCAATGGCGCTTCTCGAATATATAGCCTCTGTTTGAAATATGGCCGTTAGATAGATTCCAAATCTGTTCAGCGCTTCATATGGCTAGTTTGTCTTCTTTCCATATGCGTGCAAACATCCTCTGTACACTGTACTATTTCCCAGAATAGTACAAATCTTGTTCCCTTGAATTGAGGCAGATTGCACGACTAAATCTCAGCCATTGATTCTTTCCATCTTGAGCGTTGATTGCTTGCAACGGCTGAATATTCTTCAACTGATTGTTCAACAGCTGTTCGCTCAGCTGTTGTTTATTCTTTGTCACAACACTTCGCGCAACAGCTAATTCTTTGTCGACTGGATACTTTGCGCTACTGCTGAAGCTTCAAAAACTGCGACTGGAATCTTGCGTCTGGATGCTTCAGCTTGCGACTGGTTGAGTAGAGCTTGCGACTGGATACGCAAAGCTTGCGACTGAATATATATCACCAGCTGATTCAAATAATCTCTCGACTGGATGCTGTTGTTGCTTGCGTCTGGTTGTCCAAAAGCTTCGCCTGAATCTTCTTGAAGCTTCAAAAACTGCGACTGGAATCTTGCGTCTGGATGCTTCAGCTTGCGACTGGTTGAGTAGAGCTTGCGACTGGATACGCAAAGCTTGCGACTGAATATATATCACCAGCTGATTCAAATAATCTCTCGACTGGATGCTGTTGTTGCTTGCGTCTGGTTGTCCAAAAGCTTCGCCTGAATCTTCTTGCGACTGGATGCTTTGCGTTGCGACTGGATGCACTGTAGCTTCGTCTGCTGAAATAACAACGCAAAGTCTTCCTGCTGAATATTAGCGCAAGAGCAAAACGCTGTCGTACCAACTTATGTAAACGACATCGTTTTGCAATCGCTAATCTCCAAATAACGTCTGCTGATTGCACTGTAGCTTGCGACTGGATCCTCTACGACGTCGCTTCCTCTTGCGTCTGGAATGCAAGCTACCTGCTGATTCTTGCGACTG
>KV019600.1:124543-141426 GCA_001598015.1 Dorcoceras hygrometricum | reverse complement strand
TTAGGATTCATTTCCTGTATTTTCCGCATGATTTTTAAATCATACCAGATCTGTCTCCGGTGCTCTTGTTTATTTTAGATGTTCAAGAACATTGAGCTATTGCAGCTCGTTTATAGCAGCGCGCAAAATTTTTAATGTCTTTTAACAAGCGCGGCTGCTGATGTTTCCTTCGAAAAACAGGGACCAACAATTGGTATCAGAGCAGGTTGTTCTTGAACGAGCACTCTTTTTAAAACCTCACGTGCTATGTTTTAAATGTTTTAACTATTTTGAGAAACTTGTTTATGAAGGCAAGCTAATCTGTTTTAATATAGAACCGGTTTTCTATTGATGAACTGTCACGGGATGCGCGAGTCCCGTGCGAATGCCAAGCTTCTATTTTCGTTGTGCTGTAAGATCACTTGGAGCGAGGCTCGGTGACAAGAACATGGTGCGAAATAGAAGTATGAAAATCTGAGCTGTTCTCTGTACTGGTTCTTCATATATTTAAGTAACTCAGTAGCACTTGCTATTTGAAACAATGTTCTAAGTGCTCTGATTTTTTTTTGTTCTGTTTTGCGGATATCAACTGATGCCAAAATCTTTGTTTTTAAAATGTTTTGAGCTAATGTTATAAAAGACAGGGAGAGTGGCGTCACTGTCTTTGACTAATTTGAGTTATGCATCATCTCAAGTTTCAAAATCATATAGTTCTTGCATACGGTGCTTCCCAAATGCTGGTTTTGTTTTTCAAATTTAAAACTCCTGCTGTTACGTTGTTTTTGTTGTAACAGTGTAGGGAGAGTTTTTGTTTTAAATATCGAGACCCAGATTCAAACTCTTTTTGATTCCGACAAAAAGGGAGAGAATTGTTAGAACATGCATTGATTATTTAAGGTTTTGTGTAAATAAAAAAGGGAGAGATTGATGGATCTGTTTTGACAGATCCTGATTAAGTTTGGAATTACACAAAACCTGTTATTGTGTTTCTAACAATTCCACTTAGTGTACAGATCTTTCTTTTATTTGAAAATTTTTATTTACCCAATTCTCGTGGCCCCGTTGGGTTCGGGTGTCACAAGATTTGTATTATTCTGGGAAATAGTACAATATACAGAGGAGCGTTGCACGGAAATGGAAAGACGACGAATTAGCCTTGACAAGCTCAGAAGAGTTTTGGAATTTATCTAACGGCTATATTCGAACAGAAGCTATTTATACGAGAAGATTTGAAGGAAGAAGTTTGACGAGTGTGAAAACAGACGATTGTTGATTGAGTGAAGAGACAAAATTACAGACGGAAGAACACTGGAAGATGAAACAGTCGACAATCATTCTAGAGAGGAGCTTATTGTAGTGTCGACTGCTGAATCTTCATTAGCTCATTTAGGAGCACTTCCTAGTGTGTGAGATGTATTCATTCGAGAGTTGAGCGATACACTGTAATTCTCACACACAGATTCACTCGCACATTTTGTGAGTTGAGCTAAATTGTTTAGCGAGTGAATCAAAACCCATTTCAACACAGGTCCCGTCCAAGAACGATGACGTTAAACTTGTGTATGTAGTTAGTCACACAGTTGCGGCTAGTGTGCATTTGTGAAGTCTAGGAGTTCTCGCAGTTGCTGGTTGCGGGATTGGGTCTGTACGGGTTATATAGATCAAAGTCTTCTAGTGAATCCTTCCAAGATGGAAGAAGGGGAGATGTAGGACATTGGGGTCCGAACTTCCAGAAACAAATCTGCTGTGTATCGTATCGTATTCTTTTACTCTTTCAGCACCTGCATATTTACTTTAGCATCGCACGTAAAACAGATTTCAGCACTCGCATAATTCAGCACGCACCATTATTTCAGCACTCACGCATACAGTTCAGCACACAAGCACAGTAAGTCTCGAACAGATTTATGTGGAACATAAATCTGTTTGAGTTGGTTTTAAAATATTAGGATTCAGTTCTGGTATTTTCCGCATGATTTTTAAATCATACCAGATCTGTCTCCGTTGCTCTGTTTATTTTAAGTGTTCAAGAACAAGAGGTATTGCACCTCCAGTTTTAAGTAGCAGCGCGCAAAATTGTTTTTAACTCTTCAAAAAGCGTGGCTGCTGGCCTTTTTGATCCTATTTTCCGGGACCAACACAATTCCATTGAACCACCAGGTCTCATCCTTTCTGACTTTAATTGTTGACAGTTCAGACAACACGCAACAAAATCAGCAACATCACTCTTCAAACCTGCCCACCAGAAGTGCGGCTTCAAGGCATGGTACATCTTCCTTGTACCAGGATGGACACTAAGCCTACTACAGTGTGCTTCTCTCAAGATCTCCTCCTTCAAATCAATCAGATTTGGCACTACCAACCTGCCATGAAATCTCAAACAACCATCAGAGGAGACTGTGTAATCCTACAACTGTCCAGCTCTAACCTTTAGCTTCAATTCATGGATAGATGAATCTGTTCTTTGAGCTTGGTTTTGTTTTTCAAATTTTAAAACTCCTGCTGTTACGTTGTTTTTGTTGTAACAGTGTAGGGAGAGTTTTGTTTTAAATATCGGGAAGACCAGCAGTTCACTCTCTTTTTGATTCCCACAAAAAGGGAGAGAATTGTTAGAACATGCATTGATTATTTAAGGTTTTGTGTAAATCAAAAAGGGAGAGATTGATGGATCTGTTTTGACAGATCCTGATTAAGTTTGGAATTACACAAAACCTGTTATTGTGTTTCTAACAATTCCACTTAGTGTACAGATTTCAGATCGAAGAAGAAGATGAACAGTAGCAGTAATCTGTCAAGCCGATGGTTTGAAAGATAAAGTTCAGCAGCTGGTTTGGTGCATTCATGTAAACGACAGCTGGATTAGCAATGGAGACGTCCAAAGTTGAGTCAGCTGTTCGTAATCAGGCGGAGACCAAGTTGAACCAGCTGGAGCGAAGTGAATCCGCTGGAACGATAAGAACCAGCTGCAAGCGCTAAAGAAGGAAGGTGGACCAGCAGGAACACCAATAAGAGAACCAGCTGGAACAGGAACTGTGAAGTTTGTTGGAGAAGTATCGAAGAAGAACAATTCAGCAGTGAGATACAGTGTTCAGAAGTAGAAGAAATCAGCTGTTGGATTTAAGCGAAAAGAAATCGAGAATCAGCAGTGATGACGTCAGCATATATTCAGGAGAAAGCAATGAGCAGCAAGGATGACGTCATCACAATCAGCAGATGAAGAAAGAAGCTGGAGCGCTCAGCATAGATGATGTCATCAGTAGTGACATCATAATAAGCAGGAAGCTAATGTTCACCAGCAGACGGTACTTGGAGTTAGCGATAGCAAAACGATGTCGTTTACATAAGTTGATACGACAGCGTTTTGCCCTCGCACTAAAGATTCAGTAGATGGTTTGTGCGTTGGTTATAATCAGCAGGCAGCTACAGTGGTGCTACATCCAGACGAGAGCTACAGGGCTTTAATCAACCAGTCGAGGATGCATGGCAAACGATGTCGTTTGAATAAGTTGATACGACATCGTTTGATCTAACCAGTCGTTGGGAAATCCAGTCGCAAGCATTTCACGACCAACGAATGGACAACCAGCTGCAAGCATATCGTTACCACCAGCTGGACAACCAGACACAAGCACATCATCTCACCCGGTTTTAAGACCAGCGTCTGGACAACCAGTCGAGAGCACCTCTTCCCAGCTATTGCAATGAAGGTGAACCAGCTGTTGCACGAAGTGTTGTGACTAAGGAAACCAACAGCTGAGCGAACAGCTGTTGAACAATCTGCTGGTATACACTCAGACACAATCAACGCTCAAGATGGAAGAATCAATGGCTGAGATTAAGTCGTGCAAATTGCCTTAAATCAGGGAACAAGGTTTGTACTATTCTGGGAAATAGTACAATATACAGAGGAGCATTGCACGGAAATGGAAAGACGACGAATTAGCCTTGACAAGCGCAGAAGAGTTTTGGAATTTATCTAACGGCTATATTCGAACAGAAGCTATTTATCTGAGAAGAATGCCATTGAAGCTAGATGCTGTTAAGAGCGCTGTTGCAGAAATACGTTGATCGCACAGTGCACCAGCAGAGGGAATTTCATTACAGTTGACAGCGGAGCTAGAATTAGCTTGTTAGAGCATTTCCCTAGTGTGTGAGAAACAGAGAGTTGAGAGCTTCATTGTAAAATCTCACACACAGAGATTCATTCACATCCATTGGTGAATGAATCTCAAAACCATTTCACAATCAGTTACCGTCCAAGCACGATGACGTAAAAAACTTGTGTATGTAGTTAGTCACACAGTTGCGGCTGGTGTGCATTTGTGAAGTCTAGGAGTTCTCGCGGCTGCTGGTTGCGGGATTGGGTCTGTACGGGTTGTATAGATCAAAGTCTTCTAGTGGATCCTTCCAAGGTGGAAGAAGGGGAGATGTAGGACATTGAGGTCCGAACTTCCAGAAACAAATCTGCTGTGTATCGTATCGTATTCTTTTACTCTTTCAGCACCTGCATATTTACTTTAGCATCGCACGTAAAACATATTTCAGCACTCGCATAATTCAGCACGCACCATTATTTCAGCACTCACGCATACAGTTCAGCACACAAGCACAGTAAGTCTCGAACAGATTTATGTGGAACATAAATCTGTTTGAGTTGGTTTTAAAATATTAGGATTCATTTCCTGTATTTTCCGCATGATTTTTAAATCATACCAGATCTGTCTCCGGTGCTCTTGTTTATTTTATATGTTCAAGAACATTGAGCTATTGCAGCTCGTTTATAGCAGCGCGCAAAATTTTTAATATCTTTTAACAAGCGCGGCTGCTGATGTTTCCTTCGAAAAACAGGGACCAACAGCTATTGACTATCAGGGGAGCTGAGAAGCCAAGCTACCATTAGTAGATTTCACCTACAACAATAGCTTTCAGGCCTCCATAGGCATGACACCCTATGAAGCACTTTATCGGAGGAGGTGCAGATTGCCCATCCATTGGGACGAGGTATGTGAGCGGACAAAGCTGGGCCCTAAGATAGTTCAGCAGACAACAGAAACGGTGATTAGGATCAGAGATAGGATGAGAGCTGCCCAGAGTCAACAAAAGAGTTATGCTGATCTGGGGAGGAGGGAGTCGGAGTTCGCAGCCCGAGATCATGTTTTTGTGAAAGTTTCTCCTATGAAGGTTGATGATGCTTGGAAAAAGGGGAAGCTAGCAACCAGATTCATAGGACCCCTCGAGATCTTAGAAAGAGTAGGGACACTAGCTTACCATGTAGCTCTACCACCGAGCCTAGCAGTCGTACACAACGTCTTCCACATCTCCATGCTTAGGAAGTATGTGCCAAACCCCTCGCATGTGATGAGTGTCGGACCGCTCTAGATTTCTCCACAGCTGACTTTTGGGGAGCGAGCTATACGGGTCTTAGGCAGACAGGATAGGAAGCTACGCAGTCAGACCATTCCCATGGTCAAGGTCCAGTGGCTGAATAATTCATAAGAGGAAGCTACTTGGGAGGTAGACTGAAATTAAGGAACGCTACCCGGAACTCTTCATTAAGCTTTCGAATTTTGAGGACAAAATTCTTGTAAGGGGGAGAGTATTGTAATGCCTAGAAATTTTTCCTATTAAAAGTTGCATGCCTCAGTATTATCTTCCCTATTCTAATAGTATATTATTTATGCCATATTAACAACCTGAATCATTTTATGATGTGAACCTTTTTAGAATTTAGTACAAGTGCTACGAGGCCGGAATGGAGACGATGGAACACCGAGGTAAAGATGTTTTTATAAAATTAAATTTTGAAACCATTACATAAGCTTTGGAAAATTTCATAGTAGTGAAATTTTTAGAGAAAAAAGGTCCATATTATTAAAACAAGTTTTCACCAAATATTTTATCTAAAATTTCGAAAATTTTATCAAGAGGGAGATAGGATTTTGATAGCCTTTTTATCAACCAGCTAACAACCTTACCTAATTAGATTTTAACAAATTTAAAACACCTTTTTGTCCCCAAAATAACTCAGTCTCTCGGCAACACGACATCACACACACACACACACACAATTCTTTTAGAAAAGAAAAATACAGAAAACCCTCGATTTTCCCTCTTTTAGTCCCCTTTACGTCAGGTTAGAGCTTCCTCGAGCAGAATTAAGTCAGCGTTCCCAAAGTCCTTCATCCCGTCCAGCCTCGTGACACCCGTCTGTAAGTTCCTATTACAAGGCAAGTCAAAATCTTCTTTGACTGCACCTCTCATTCATATTACTGAATGTGCGTGTTTGAGTTTCTGATTTTTATCTGAGTTTTGAGACTGTGATTTGAGGCTATGCGACATATTTTTTTCCGTTTTAAAACCTGACAAGGCTGCCTAGGAGTTTAGTATAGGAAAGTGGCGAGGGTTTGTTGATTGTTGAGGCTAAGCTGAGCAATGGTGGGTTTAGAACAGTGTCTAAGGGCTGTTGATGCCGAGGAAGAAGGGACAGGGGTTGAATGTGGATTGGGGTTCTGTTCTGTTGAGTCGAAAACTGTTTTCGATAAACTTTTGAGCCGTAGGTTTTTTTCTGCAAATTTGGGTTTTCGTAAGCTGTTGAGTCGGAAGCTGTCCTTCCCTCAATGAGCGTAAGCTTAACCTGTAAGATGTCCTTCCCTGTTGGGCGCAATCTCTTTTCCTTCTTTGAGTGTAAAATTTACCTGTACGCTGTTTTCTTTTTTGAGCTTAAGCTGACTTGACTGTCCTAAGCTGAAGTGACCTCCGCAAGCTGAAGTGATCACCGCGAGCTGAAATACCACTGCGAGCTGAAGTGACCATAGAGAGCTGAAGCGGTCACCATTAGCTGAAGGGACTACTGCGAGCTATAGTGGCCACCATAAGCTGTAGTGGGTATCGTAAGCTGAAGTGGATGCCGTAAGCTGTAGTGGCATCGTAAGCTGCAGTGGGCACCGTAAGCTATAGTGGACATCGTAGGCTGAAGTGGCACCGTAAGCTGAGTAGAGGACCATAACATGTTCTAGGTTGCGAGCTGATATGCGTACCCTAAACTGATCGAGTGCTCTGAGTTGTTTTTAGTGTGCGGTATGATCCAAAGCCCCGAGCTGATATGGGTGGACGAGCGGGTCTTCATGCTCCAAACTGTTCGATTACTCTGAGATGTTTCAGTATGCGATTTGGACCGAAGCCTGATCTGAACTCGGTATACGGGCAAACCTGAATAGTACAAGCTGAGAGGGGATTGCGTGATCTGGCCGCCTAAGCTGGGCTGTTTAGGTGTGAGCAGAACCACGTGGTACACTGGACAAATTACCATAAGACTAACCCTGCATTCTGAGCTGATCGGAACGAGCTGATCTGTGCGAGCAGATCTACGCTTTCAGATCGGGTTTTGAGTTCTAGGGGCAGCCTGCTGTCATGGAAAATCTAAAATGATTTTTAAGATAATTTATGATGTTGAGCAGCTTTGAGATTTTTGTACATACTGCCGTTTTTAAATAATTTTGAGGTAAAGGGAAAATTTTTACTTTTGAGGCATGAATTTTAAATTGAGGCATGAGGTATAAGGGAATAATTTTGAGGCAGAAAGTTTGAGCATGGGATGAAAATATTTTTAATAACGGGACTTGGTTGTGGTGTTTCTAAATTTTACAGATATGGGGCCATAAGACGTTCCGTTTGGCCATTTCAAACGACAGATATGGGGCCAGGAGACGTCCCGTTTGGCCATATCAACTTGACGGGTATTGGGTTTCAGATAAGTACTAGAGTGCCTTTAAATTTGACAGGACTGAGCTCCATATAAGTACTGGGTGCTATTCCAACCTGGTACCATGGTTTTATATAGCTTGATCAAGCGACTTGAGATTGACGGACCACAATCGAGAAACAGAGTTCACTAGAAAATCTTTTAGTTATGAGTTTATTGCCTATGCATGAATTTTAAGGAAAATGTTTTGAGCCGATGTTTCTTATGCATTTTAAAGTTTCAGAAAATTATTTGAATACAACTATTTTAATGTATGTGCATGTATTATTTAGTATTTGCTATCTGGCATTTTGTACTAGTTGAGCCCCAAGACTCACTACGTTTGATTGGTGCAGATGACTTGGAGACTGACGCTGATGGTAAGGACCTTTGAGAGGACGGTAATTCAGTTGGCACATTCCTGACAAACTTGTGTCTTCCGTTGATGTTGAGAAAGAAAAAGATTTTCACTTTTATTTAGGTTTCAGATTTTGTTTCGGCGAAAAAATTACTCTTTTATTTTAGTTGAGATTGTGTAGTATGATTGAGATGATTTCTTCGACCTCTTCAATTATGTTTTAAATTCTTGAGTATTTTATGCTATTGAATTTATTAAAGCTTTCGAGTTTACTTTACAAAAAAAAAACTTTCCGCATTTATATTATTAGAGAAAGAAAATAGTTTGAGGGTGTTTGAAAACCACACATAGAGCGTGATCAGATATACACCCCAGCGCCATGAAATCAACAAAGAGGTCCGTATCGGTTCCAACCTAGTGTGGGTTTATCAATACATGGTCCATTTTGGAAAAGATCGTGTTACTCGTCAAGGTAAAGAAGCATCCAACATGGGGGACATCAATGTGTTCCAGCCGTGTGACACAATTAGAGAAGTCCCTAGTTTCATGATTCCTAACCAGCACACCACCACATCTATGATTTGGGTGAAGAACGCTGTTGAAGTCGCCGAGTATAATCCAAGGTTCGATATAATCTCTCCAATACTGAGATCAATCCATAAGGGAGCCCTATTAGCAATCGAGTGAAGCCCATATACAGACGTAGCAACAAAAAATTCCACGTCTTGTGGCAGAAGATACACATGTAAATGTGAAGTCTGTTTAAAAGAAATATGTTGGATCTATTTTTATAGATCAGAATCTTAATTTTAATTAACACAAAACCTACTGTTATTTTACTAACGATTTGTACAAGTGTGCAGCGAACCAGATTAGTAGCGAGCTGGATGAAAGCACTGTAGCAGCCTAGCAGCAAGCAGGAACAAAGCACTAATAGCAGATTGATTGAGAGCAGATACCAGTGCAGATTGAGGAGTAGTACAAGTTGGAACAGTTAGGGGATGCTCGAGCTGGTCCAACAGAGGATGTCCAAAGCTGGAACAGCGAGGGGACGCCCGAGCTGGTACAATATAGGATATCCAAGCTAGAACAGTAAGGGGACCCCCAAGCTGGTCTAGCAGAGGACAACCAGATCGCATAGGACACGCAAGCTGGTTCACCAGCTTAGAGCAAGAGCAGGTCGAGAGCAGATAAGATCAAGAGCAGCTGAATTGAGAAGCGACCAGCTCAGTGACAAACCAGCTCAGTCGAACAAAGCAGTTTGAACACAAGTATTGTGGAGATTGCAATGTATTAGTTCGAACTAGTTTGATTCGTCCTGTCCACATCAAGTACACCATTCTCGTATTCAAAGTCAGCAAAGGCTGCAACATTAAATGTGGACAAATCTCAAAGTCTACGAAGCCTGCAATTGCATTAAATGCAAAAGGACACAAGGTAAAACCGTGCCAGAACCTTTTCAGAAGACTTATCAACGGCTGGAAAGATGTGTCCAACTGGCAAAATCTGCACAAGGCTATTTATATTAGGAAGACGAATGCAGTAAAAAGTGAGCAAGGAATATCAAAACAGAGGGAAGAAAATAGAGAGAACAGCTTTCACAGAAACACTTCCCAGTGTGTGAGGAAACAACCGAGAGAGTGCGCTTACACTGTAATTTCTCACACACGATTCACTCACAGTTCGAGAAATGAGCTGTATAGATTAGTGAGTGAATCACAAAAATCAAATCATTGTAGTCTTTGGACAGAGACATTAAACAAGTCTAGTTGTCTTTCGCACTGAGATGTTAAAGAAGTGTGTGTAGCCTTTGTCACTGAGGCGTTAAAGAAGTGGTGTTAGACACACAGCTTGCGGGCTTAGTGCAGTGGTGTTGCTAGGAGTTCTTGCGGTTGCGGGTCGTAGGAGTGGGTTGCAGCGAAGGGTCGTTGTAATCAAAGCATTCGAGTGGAATCCTTCCTGATTTTGGAAGAAGGGGAGACGTAGGAGAGTTTGCTCCGAACTTCCATAAACAAACCTCAGCGTATTTCCTTTATTGCTTTCCGCATTCTTACATACGCATTGCATGTTTGTTTATTACGCTTAAAATTTTTTAAAAGCTTTCGAACATAAGAGTTCAGGTTGAGTTATTTCCGCATGATTTAACTTTTTTACTCAGTCTGTATCTCTGTGCACTTTAATTCAAGAACACTAAGCTATTGCAGCTCAAGGGTTTACTCTACCAGATCACCCGTTCTTTTATTGAGCTGGTTGATGTCACCAGTCAGAATCAGGCTCATGCACTGTGCTGGTCTAGCGCTGAGCTGGTTCTATATTTATGCGATCTGGTTTTAGTTTTGTGCTGATTTTTCCATTCCAACATTTTTAAATTTACATAACTCAAGGGGTTGGTGTTTCGACCGTGAAAGAGCCTACGTGAGCTGTGGCAGAGCTCATGAACACCCGCCGAATATGATCCTAACACAATATATCCACAGTAACCATATCATGGTTCCACAAAATCAGAATACAACCATTCTCCACCAAGTTGAATTTTGTACGATGGACATCAAGGGAAATGGCGAGCAAAAATCGACTTAGATCAACACTACTAAGCTTTGTCTCCAAAATACATAGGATATCTAAGTTTATGTTTCCTCCACATTGCTTGACACTCCGGTGTTTGAGAAGCTTATGAAAGCCGCTCACATTCCAAGACGCAATCTTCATTGGTGATAAGAGGCGGTTTTGGGCCGCCCACCAAAAATATGGTGTTTTTGTACAAAAAATATTTTCCATTCTTCATCAGAAGAGATCTTCTATTCACCTTGGGTTTATGAGTTTTAGCGTCAACCTCCACGTACCAGTGTCACAAGAGCAAGTTTCACCCGGCTCTACAGGAATAGACTTCCCATAGACATTATTTTTGCTCTTGTTTTCTTCTTCTTTATTATCAGCGAATTCACTATCCGAGAAGGGTTCATTAATGTCAACAAAAGTAGGAGATTCATCAACCACGACATGGGGTGTGTTACTATCATCTACAGTGACATAACGTGGAATAACCACCAAGGGAGCTATAGTTTCATCCTGTAAAGCCTAGAAATTCCTGACTACGTAGAAATGAGTGCATGACTAGGGGGAAAATAATTTTAGATGATTATATGTCATTTTATGTGATTTAATTATGATTTTATGTTGCATGGTATGCATGTCTTGTTTTTCAGCCTGTTTGAGTTACGGACACGTGGAAGAGACTAGGGACGACCGGAATGAAAATAATTTAATATTTTTAATTTCTTAGAATTTTATGAATAAATTTATTATTTTAAGCAACTATCTCCAAAAATTTGGGGCTTTTATTAGTTTTTTTAGGGAAACCCGATTTTCGCCTATACGGGCTGTTTTACTGGATTTTAAGGTGTTTTAAAATCTGAGAGGGCCTTTATTTCGAAAATTAGAAGTTTTAAATGTTGGGGAACCGTGGCGGATCCGGATCCCGTCTCCCGACGAGGTAGCGGAAGAACAAAATTAGGCCGAGAAACGTTCAATACAATTCAATAATAACACAATATGAACCATTCATAGGGTGTTTTTCGGGGTGTTACCATGCTGGAGACTTGCGCCTGGCTCCAACCGGAATTACAAGAAGACCGGCGCTTCACGGTAGGCGGCTGTAGATTCGTCAATCAGGTCCATGACCGGAAGGGAGACTCCTTCGTCAGCCTGCACTAGAAGGCCTGACGAGATCAGCACGGACGGAAACTCGTAGAAAAGTTGGCCGGAACAAATTCCGGCGAGGGAGGCGGCGGCGATATTAGAGAGAGGAGGGGCGGCGCACTTAGATGCTAGGGTTAGGGTTATAGTGTGTCTCTTATTATGATTAAGGCCTTAAGTCTAATTAAATAGACTTGTGATAAACTTGGACCGGCCAAACGGGCCCGGGTCCAACGTGTGAACATTCGGTTCCCTATCACCGTGACTTCATCATAACTCCGATCGACGATCAGATCGGACCGATCGACTCAGTTTCCAAAACTGAATACTATGATCTGAAAAACCATTTTTCAGAACCCCAGTGCAAAATGACCGTTTTGTCCCTCAACAGCGGGAAATCACGATTTGACCCTGGTTGACTTTTAGGAAGTCGCACTCCCCAAAATCCTCTTCCTATGCTCAACACATTGAGCTCGGTTTCCGTGCGGGAATCTCGAATCCAGTACTTGTGTGACCCTCAATGGTTCAGGGATACAGCTAGCCGTGGGCCCACAACCATTGTGGCTCCGGAATCACAATTCCGGACTTGCCCAACGGATCATGGTAAGAGCGTCTAGCAACATCGCCCCATGATCCCCTATGTATCACTGATAGTGCCTGAAAGAACTAGTTGGTGGTGGTTAGCGTACAGTATGGTCCTTTCAATCCATATGTCCCGATCAGATCAACGACCATTGGTAAATCGAGAGTCGCTATAGATCCGAAATCTATGCATACATCTTGGAGATCGAATAGTGACATCGCGAGTGTAACTAGGTAAACCCATTTACCTAAAATACTTCTAGTACTCTGCCCAGAGATTTATACACTATTATCCCCTCAGATAGCATAGGATATCCACGCATGTCTGCGAGCGGTGAATCCTCGACAACGATGCATCGACTCCTACATGCATCGGGGTCTCACCCAATCCCGACGCCTTACGACCCCAAGTGAGTCGGCAAACGGGTCAAAGTGAGACGCCTATCATGTAGAGTCTCAATGACGTTTCGAGTCGTGAGGACTAATCAGTACAACCAAGACCTTGGACTTATCCACTCGACAAATGGAAACCACTTGGAAAGTCCGAAGGAGGGTAGTTCGATAGATCACCAGGTCACTATCTATCTGCATGCTCAGAACATCACAATGTTCCCTACCAATGAAACATGGTACTTCGCATCGCAGATACTAGTCTCGAACTCGGGCGGCCTTATCCTCATTTTGACGGCCCAATCGACTAGGAACATGTTAAGAATACACAGTGACTATTAGATGTGTTTCATGATAGCCGTCATACCCATTATCACATCTAACATACACTTAAGTGCATTCTAGGTCTTTACTCAACGCAATTGTAAATCATCATACACACAATGAAAGTAAAGAATGCCATATGAGTAAATGCGAATATCATATATATAGATTGTCATATACAAGAGTCTATAAACCCACATGCCACAAGTTGGCTAGTTGGGCATCTACTCTAACACAACTTGATCACCTTGATCATCTTCGGAACATGTTAAGAATACACAGTGACTATTAGATGTGTTTCATGATAGCCGTCATACCCATTATCACATCTAACATACACTTAAGTGCATTCTAGGTCTTTACTCAACGCAATTGTAAATCATCATACAGACAATGAAAGTAAAGAATACCATATGAGTAAATGCGCATATCATATATAAAGATTGTCATATACAAGAGTCTATAAACCCACATGCCACAAGTTGGCTAGTTGGGCATCTACTCTAACAACAACTTGATCACCTTGATCATCTTCAAGGAGAAAACCATATCTCTCAGGAGCCCTAGGAACCCTTTCGGATCTCCTAGGTGCGACCATTTCTGGCACTGGCTCTGGAGGTTCGGGAGACTTACCTGGTACTTCGATTGGATCTCAAACCTCTTCGAGTTCTACTATTCTGCCCTTTCTATCAAGTAGAAATTCCCTTTCCACAAAGGTGTCATTTCTAGAGACAAACACTTTTGTTTCACTGGGATAGTAGAAATAGTATCCAATGGAATTCTTTGGATACCCAATGAAGTAGCATAAGATGGATCTCGTATCCAGCTTATCTCCCACTGTCTGCTTCACGTAAGCAGGACATCCCCAAATCCTCATGTATGAGTACTTGGGTGGTTTGCCCATCCATATCTCATATGGAGTCTTATCCACTTCCTTGGTGTGGACATTTTTCAACAACATTACCGACGTTTCGAGCGCATAGCCCCAAAACAAGGTAGGAAGTTCAGTGAAGCTCATCATAGATCGAACCATGTCCAACAGGGTCCGATTACGACGCTCCGCTACACCATTGAGCTGTGGTGTGGCCGGAGGGGTCCACTGTGCGAGAATCTCATTCTCTTTCATATAGTCTTGAAATTCAGCACTCAAGTATTCACCACCTCGATCGGATCGAAGTGCTTTAATATTTTTGCCTAATTGATTTTCTACTTCAGCCTTGAATTCTTTGAACCTTTCAAAGGATTCAGACTTGTTCTTCATTAAGTACAAGTACCCATACCTAGAGTGATCGTCGGTAAAGGTGATGAAGTATGTGTGACCGTATTTAGTACCAATACTAAACGGGCCGCACAAATCAGTATGGATCAAATCCAATAAGTCTTGAGCAGCTCACCCTTGCCCTTGAAGGGTTGCTTAGTCATCTTTCCCTTAAGACAAGATTCACAAGTCGGTAGGGAGTTAATGTCTGACAGATCAAACATGTCACTCCTAACTAACTCAAAGGATTCAGACTTGTCTTCATTAAGTACAAGTACCCATACCTAGAGTGATCGTCGGTAAAGGTGATGAAGTATGTGTGACCGTATTTAGTACCAATACTAAACGGGCCGCACACATCAGTATGGATCAAATCCAATAAGTCTTGAGCAGCTCACCCTTGCCCTTGAAGGGTTGCTTAGTCATCTTTCCCTTAAGACAAGATTCACAAGTCGGTAGGGAGTTAATGTCTGACAGATCAAACATGTCACTCCTAACTAACTTTTTCATCCTACTTAGAGAAATATGACCTAGCCTAGCGTGCCAAAGTTGTGCTGGGTTCAAGTTATCGTGTTTCCTTTTAATCGTTGTTGTATGTGCTTCGACATCGCGAGTTGGAACGTCCTTTAATTTTAAGGTGTATAAATCGTTTTCGCGTTCCCCAATACCAATCAAACATTCATTCTTGTAAATATTGCAAATCGAATTAGCAAACATACAAGAATATCCATCACTATCAAGCATAGAAACAAAAATAATGTTCTTTATTAATTCGGGAACAAATAAAACGTTTCTCAATAACAACTTAAAATCAGAATACAGAAATAAATAAACATCTCCTATAGCTATAGCAGCAACTCTTGCTCCATTGCCAAGCCTCAAGTGGGTCTCACCCTCTCTAAGACGTCGGCTTCTTGTCATCACCTGCAAATCATTGCAGATATGAGATCCACATCCGGTATCAAGTACCCAAGAAGTCTAATTAAGAGACATATTTATTTCGATATAGAACATAGCTTTCGCAGTTCGCAACTGCTCGAGGTACTCCTTGCAGTTCCTCCTCCAATGCCCAGGCTTGTGGCAGTGGTGGCAAACATCCTCAGACTTGTTCGGCTTGGAAGCCTTTGCCTTTGGCTTCTTGGTGGGCTTTTCCTCCTTCGCAGGGGCAGAACGTTTCTTTCCCTTGCGTCTGGGCCCCTTCTTCGCAGAAGAGCCCATAAGGGGGACGGGTTTGTCCTTCTTTATGGTTCCTTCAAACACTACAAGCATGTTAACCACCTCTTCAAGGGTGGCTGCCAGCTTGTTCATGTTGAAGTTGACCATAAAGGGGTCAAATGCAGCAGGCAGTGAGAGGAGAGCACATCCACAGACAGCTCGTGTGGAAGTGTGATATCAAGACCCGACAGCTTTTCAACGAGCCCAATGATACGAACCCCATGCTCGCGGACCGAAGTCCCATCGCGCATGCGGCTCGTCATAAGCTCCTTGACAGCCGTGAACCTCTCATGTCGAGAGTTCTCCCCATACAGTTCTTTGAGATGAAAAAGTATGTCAGCAGCATACTTCGTCTTCCCAAAGCGCCATTGCATTTCATTGGACATCGACGCCATCACATAGCATCGAGCTTTAACCTCGTCGTCCCACCATTGTTTAAGCGTAACCAGCTCCTCAGGGCTGATATCGGCAGGGGCTTCCTTCGAAGGGCACTTCTCTATCGTATAAAGAAGTTTCTCCAAAGGCAACACAAGGTTGAGGTTGCGGAGCCAGTCTTGGTAGTTCAGACCGGTGAACTTGTTGCTATCCAGTATAGCAGCGAGTGGGTTTTTGAACGAAGACATTATTAATGCAGTTATACTGAAAAGAAAACAGACAATCATCACTAACTATACATAATAATCGCTAAGACATAAAACATGGTCGTTAAGTTTTATGAATTACCCTCCCACTATTTTAACGATTTCACCACCCTCTAATGAAATCGAGAAAGCAAGTTTCTTTAGTGGGTACACGGAGCCCAATCAAGCGATCATGGACCCAAATAATATCAGCCATCCATGACCCCCAAAAGGTAGTTTCCGATTGCAACCGGTGCAACCTCCATGTATTCACCTCACGTCCAGTAAGGGCCCAATAATATGACGCCGTTTACTATCACGTGTCAAGATGACCCATCAATGTTGAGTCGTGAAGGACGGTCCCCTTAACGTCCCCAATAATATGAGCCAATGTTAAAGGGAGTTCCAACCGAACTCACAACAATTGTCAATGGCGTGGACAGCTTTCCGGCATACATGACCCCCTCAATAATATGAGCCGGGCCATGTATACGGGTAGCATCGACGTACACCCATTGTTGATGGAAGGTAGGGATAATTTAAACAAATTTAAATTCCCTTTAGTTTATCGAATAAACATTTTATCTTGATATAAGTTTTAAATCATATTTAAAACGAGGAATTTTATTTTTGAAAATTTGGTCTCATGCAAATATTTTAAATCAAATTTAAAACATGCAACACGCGGATTCAACTAACTATATATCACATATATAAAAA
>KV019600.1:107413-122546 GCA_001598015.1 Dorcoceras hygrometricum | reverse complement strand
GTTTAAATATGAATGGGATTAGTGGCAAGGTGCTATGTTATTTCAAGCATGACACACCTAACATTTTTGGTAAAACCTCCTTCTCAACATTTTAAATTTGTAAAACACCAAACTCTTTTTAAAAGAAATCATTTGTCCTCCTTAATGATATTTTCAATCAATTTTAAAACCTTCTCATGTATCGTCCTTCGAGTCATCTGCTAAAACCAGCCGAGTCGCATCATTTCTGAAATCAATAAAATCCGCAAATTCTCAATATTTCAAATGCCAATTAACTAAGAAAATAAACAAGATGCATATATGTAGTCCTATGGATTTTGGGGCGTTACAGTTTAAATGGTGCATGTGATGATCCTGCCGATGAGTATATCCCGACTGGCAGTGAGGACCTCTGAGCTTGCTGCAGAAGTACCCCGTGACCGCCTTTACGTTTCAGTCCTGTCATGATACAGTTTTAGATTCTGGTTTTAAGCATGATTACATTCAGTAATTTTACTCAGTTGATTTTATTATTTTGGATGTTTTAACGATTTTAAATATTCCTTTATTTATTCTTAAAGTATTTTGAGTAAATGATTTAGATATGGATTTAAAGGGAACGAGTAATACTTTACGTTTAAGTATTTCGCACATGTTTTAAAAAAAAATTCTAGAGTCTGGTTCGTTTCAGTTCGTATCAGAGCGGTGGTTCTGGTGGGGTACTGGCCTGCTGCGTGGAGCTCAGAAGTCGCACTACCAGTCTGTGATTTTTATTTTTGAGTTATATTTATGTTTGCATGCTGCATGTTTTAGCATTGCATGAGTTTTGGCCTTAGAGTTTTAAAATTAGACGCTTAGTCATGCACTTAGATTTACGTGATAAGTTTTTGGTGTGCATGTATGCCTCCCAGACGTGCTATATGTACGTAACTCAATTTCGGGGACAAAATTTCTATAAGTGGGGGAGATTGTAACGTCCCGAAATCCAGATTACGTAGAAATGAGTGCATGACTAGGGGGAAAATATTTTTAGATGATTACATGCCATTTTATATGATTTATTTATGATTTTATGCTGCATGGTATGCATGTGTTATTTTTCAGCCTGCTTGAGCTACGGACGCGTGGAGGAGATTAGGGTCGACCGGAATGAAAATAGTTTGAGATTTTAAGTTATGAGATTTTTAAGAATGAATTTATTTTAGCAATTTCAGAAAATGGGGACTTTTATAATTATTTTGGAGGGAAACCCGTTTTTCGCCTATACGGGCTGTCTTATTGGATTTTAAAGTGTTTAAAATTTTGAGGGGGCTTGGATTTCGAAAATTTAATACTTCAAAGGCCAAGATAAAGTTTTAATTATCCTTTTCAATTAAATAGAGGGGCTAGCATGTCATTTTCCATTCCTTTACTTAATTAAATCAATGGGAGTCAAATTAGTCTCATTCATTTTCATAACTCCAAACTGAATAAAAAACCTAGCCTCCCAATATCACATCAGCCGTCCCACTCCCTTCCCCTCAATCAAAGTTTCAAAATTTCCATCCCCTTGGTGAATTTTGGTGATCCAAAGTCGATGGTGCCCCGATCTCGCGTCTACAACGTCGATAACTCGCAGATCTCTACTCCAACCAAACCAGGTATGTAATATCGATTCATTTTCTCACCATTTAAGCCACAATAAACTGTCTTTAATGTGAAATGCATGATTTGTATGTGATTTGATTATATCTATGCATAATGTTTGAGATCCATGCATGAATCATGATTTTCAACACGTGTTTCATTCGTTTCTTGTGATGCTTCGGTCATGGGCGCTTTTTGAGGCTATATTTCGGTCCTAGGGTGATCCAGGTAGTTATTACATTGAGTTAGGATCATTTAGGTCCAAACTGGAAGCAATTTGGTCAAGGAATGAATTAGTTACGAATTTTATGATCAGCACGTGTCCTGGTTTGTCGCCTGTGCGTGACAGTAGAGTTGTTGGGGTTGGTTAAGTCGCTCTATATGGTCTGTGTCAACAAGTTTGATTTCAGGAAATAGCACATTGAGTTTGGCTCACGTAGGTCCAAACGAGGTGCGATTTGGTCGAGAAACGAATTAGTTATGATTTTTATGCTAGCACGTGTCCTGGTTGCAGTCTGTGCGCGAACACTGTCATTACGAGCGTCGGGTTGGTCACTCCTTGAATCATTTTGGGTTTTGTTTGTTTCAGTGACTACTATTTTGAGTTAGGGTAATGTGGGTCGAAACATGGGGTGATTTGGTTAATAGATAAATTTTTAATGATATTTATCGTTTTATCGCTCGAAATGAGCCTCGTCGGGTCATTTTTGTGAAAAATTAAAATTTCGAGTCTTAGGGGCTGCTAAAGTTCGTGGATAAATTTATTTGATGTTTTAAGCATATTTAAGATATTTTCAATTCGGTCCAAGTTATTTAGTGTTGGACCTGTTATTTTAATTTTAAGTTTAAGATCCAATTTTAATGTTTTTGGTCAAATTTTTAAATCTATTATTTTGGTCAAAATTGGTCTTTTGGGTCAAAATTGATTAAGTTGTCATTTTAAAAGTTAAAATTTGATTAAATTGATTTTAAGTCAAAATTTATTTTGAAACTAGTCAAAATTATCCTTTTGATTTTTAAGTCAAAATTGATTTTGAAATTAGTCAAAATTAGTCTTTTTATTTTAAAGTCAAAATTGATTTTGAAATTAGTTAAAATTATCCCTTTGATTTTAAAGTCAAAATTGATTTTGAAAGTAGTCAAATTGGATGGTGTTAGGAATTTTAAAGAGGAAATCTTAAGTCTTGGGCTAACACAATGTCAATGTAAGTCTAGCAGTTCTTGAACGAAGTAGAAAATGTAGAAGCCCGTGAATGTATATTCAATCATATACGTAGTATTCTATGTACGTAAATGTTCTAAAGGAAATGATTAAATATCATTGATGAGCTAAGATTTTAAAATGCATGATTTTACAAAATGCACGCATCATGAATGTTTTATGGAACGATAAAGGAATGTTCTTTTAAAACACAAAACCCGAGGAATTATATTATTTGTGGCAAGTTTATGATGAGGGGATGCGGGATACGGGACTCATTTTCTATTCATGTATTACGAGTTTATGGATCCATGTGTTCACGGCATGGTAAAGTGGAAACATAGAGGTGTGACTGTGAGACCCGAAAGTTTATGAGATTAATTAAGTTAATTAATCGGGTCAGAATTCGCGTCGAAAACAGCTCTGGAAGGTTGGATAATTTCGCGGGAAAGTGATCAGATTTAAGTGCTGGTCAGCTTTGGTTGGTTGTTTTCCGATTTGGTTACTGTTCATCAGATCTGGGAGACTTAAGTAGTTTATATTGAGGACTTTGACTTTGGTCTCGCCATTATCTCTTCCCGACACTTAGAAATATTTCTCAAAAGATATCCCTGTCGCGATACCCTACCTACTGTTCACCGTAGCTTATTTCCTTCAATTTCCGGTGGTAGGCAGCTCCGACGAACACAAGAGTGGTAGCGCTGGACTCCTCTTGTGAAGGCGCGTCACTTTATACCTCCTTTGCAGGCTTGGGTTAAGCTGGAAGAAGATCGCGAAGTAAGCTACTCTGTGTAGTCTGTTAGCATAAGCACAGATTTGCTTCTGCCGTTCAGGTAGCTTGTTGGGTAAGTGTTAGTTCCTCCCTTGCGCTTCGTTTAGAACTGTTTATTGAGCTAGAAGGGTAGGACAGAGCTGGTTGTGTTGTAGCTCCCAGTTCGTAGCTCTGAGCCTTGCTTCCCTGAGTTAGCGCTGTTGTTTGGTTTAGCATGTTTCAGATCTGGTTGCTCGGGACTGCTTTTGTGGTAATTATAGCTCAGAACTAAGGTACGGATGTGAGCTTGTTTTACAACGTTGGATTTGGCATGGATATTATGTGTGCTGCTGTGTATGCCTCTGTGCTGTTATTGCTTGCCTCTGTTGTGTTGTTTATTGCAAGCTGTTTCATTGCATACACGCATTATTCATGTTGAGCTCATATCTTGGTAGTCATGCCTTGTTGTCTTGATCTGTGAGTACCAGGATGCTTGTTTGGAGGCTGAGCGGGTAACTCCCGTGTCCCTCATCTCCCTGCTGGGATCTGTTATCCACTATGAGCAGAGTGGGTAGCTCCCACATCTCATGAGTTGGGCAACAGCAGGTTGAGCGATGTGTTCTGCATCTGGTACCGTGTGTTGAGACGAGTGGGTAGCTCCCATATACTCACACACGTCGTGGCCACTATCTCCAGTTGATTGGATATCGTTTGTTGTGCAGTTCTTTCAGATCCTTTTGATCCCTGCCTTCGGTTGTAGCCTTGCCCTCATGCATAGCATTCACATTTTATCTATTTCTAGTTAACTGCTTTTTTTCAGTTGCTCTCCGTACTGGGGTTTGACCCCGATGTCCCTCTGGGGCTGATTGTCTTGTTTGACTGTGTGTTTTCAGGTTATCATAGTTTCTCCACTGGTCGTGGAGTTGATCCAGCTAGTAATGCCCCGGGAGGTGGATAGAGTGTCCTAGTTATATATAGTAGATACTTGTGATATTTTTGTTATATTATATTGTATCTATGTTGAGCGAGAGACTCATATTTTTGTTGATTGAGAGTCACTCTATGCTGTATCGTTGTTTTATGTTGTATTGGGTTTTCATCATTGTAAACCAATATTTTGAATATCAGTGTATTTTACTTATGTTTTCTAAGTCTGGCCAAAAGAGAAAATTTTAGCCACTATTTTTAATGCTTCCGCTATCGTTTGTATGTGGTTTTACTCTGATTGAGCACGAGGCCTGACATTTTTGGTAACAGAGTTTAAGCTGGGATAAGCTCAATTTCTTTCGATCACACTTGAGTCTAGGCACAATGTTGTTTGTTGCAAGTGCATGACTATGTGATTTATTTGCTACGTGATATACTTGTTGCTGCGTGATCTTATTGTTTAGTGCCTTAGTAAATGCCGCCTAGACGTAGGGGTAGAGTTAGAGGGAAGATTCCGGAAGAGTCCGAGGGTCAGAACGATGAGATGCAGCGTAGTATTCCTCGTCGTAGACGTGTTAGTCAGGTTGAGGTTTAGGTAGATGAGCTGGCATCCCGTGTGGACGACATGGAAATCGTGATGGCGAGGTTTCAGAGGATGAACCCTCAGACGTTTAACGGTGATGAGCCTAGTTCCGATGCGGAGTCCTGGTTGCAGCATATTACCGGCTTGTTTGATCGTGTGAGGTACGACGACGAGCGTAGGTTGAGTTTGGCTACGTTCCAGTTGTGGAGGAATGCTGAGCGTTGGTGGAGAGGTGCTTTGAGGACTCTCGAGGAGAATGGTGTAGGGATCACGTGGAACAGTTTTGTACTGCCTTTCGTCAGGAGTACGTTCCGGAATCCTTTGTTAACGCCAGTGAGCGTGAGTTTGATAACCTGGTGCAGGGGACTTTGTTTGTAGGAGAGTATGCCCAGAGGTTTTCTTCTCTTCTTGTGTATGTTCCGCATGTTTCTCGTTGCGAGAGGACAAAGAGGAACAAGTTCTTGGAGGGGCTGAATGAGGATCTGTATTCTTTGGTGTTGGCGAGTTCATCGGCAAGCTATGCGGAGGCGGTGGACAGGGCTATAGATATTGAGGAGGGACTGCAGAACCGTAGGTCTCGCGTTAGGCCTCAAGTGGTGCAAGGTAACCATCCCATGGTTCCGGGGGTGCAACCTTCCCAGTCTTCGCAGTCATCCCAGCCACGCCAGCAGACAGCCCAATAGTCTGGACGCCACAGGTTTAGACCTCGTGGTCATCAGTTCAAGAAGAATTGGGGCTCTAGTTCTTCTGGTTCGGGCAATTCTAGCAGTGGTAGTTCCAGGGCAGAGTTTTGTAGCCAGTGTGGAGGAAAGCATCCTACGACGCAGTGTGTTGGTGTGCAGGGTGCATGTAATAAATTTGGGCAGTATGGACATTTTGCGAGAGTGTGTCCATTGGCGGGATCTCAGGCACGCGGAGCCCCACGTCAAGGTCGTTCTAGTGGGTCGTCTCGAGGTCATTCTTTTCCTGCTCCACAGCAGTGGATAGGAGAGACTGTTATGAGTAAAATTTATTAGTTTTGGTGATAACAAAATAAGACTAGTTGCTATTGGACAATCAGCCGTCGCAATTTAACAGGAGAACATTCTCAGTTAACGGGTTAATTTTCAGCAGATGATACTTTCAGCCGATGGTTATTGTTTCAGCAGTTGGAACTATCAGTTATAAGCTACAGTGAATCAGTTGGTGATATTAACAGTTGAAAGTTGATTTCAGCAGGATGCTAATTCAGAGGTAATCAGCAGACAAAAGAATCAGCAGATGATTAGCAATCAGCAGGCGCAAGCATTTAAAAAATAGCGTGTTTTGTTAAGGATTATAAAACGACAGCGTTTGGATTAGTCAAAACGGCAGCGTTCAAATAAGTTGAAACGGCAGCGTTTTGATCTAGTGCTATAATCTTAGTCATTGGAGTTTGCGTTGATAATTCAGTAGGTAGCTACAGTGAAATTCAGCAGATGGCTACAGAGGTATCAGCAGAGAGCTACAGTGGATTGTTTACCAGTCGATGGAACTTAATATTAGTGGAAGTTAAACGATGTCGTTTGGATAATAAATACGACAGCGTTTTGCCTTCGCGCTAAGATTCAGCAGATGCTTTTTGCGATAAGGAAAACCAGCAGGTAGCTACAGTAGTCTTGGACCAGCCGATACTTTTTGAAGTAAAATTTTTCAAGCGACCAGCTGGTGCATATTGTCAGTCGTTGAAGCCATCAGCCGTTGTACACCTATCAGAGATTCAAGTCTTCAGTAGTTGCGCGAACTATGAATCGATTCAAAAGTTCATATCAGAAGAAATCAAGGGCGAAGATTGAATCGTACGTATGCCATTAATTGAGGGAACAGTATCAGTACTATTCTTGGTAAATAGTACACTATCTCAGAGAGCGGTTTACGGAGTTTGCACAAATATGGTACAACGCCAAATTTTCTCTGACATTGTGCGACTTGCCTCTTGGTGGAGCAGGAATTACGGTGTACAACATTGTCATATTTGTTGAGTCTGTAACGAACTGGTTTTGTGAAGCAGTTCGAAAATATCATTTTGTTACTTGATAACCAGCAGCAACGTCTGCGTGTGAAGTTAGTGAGTCTAGGAGTTCATACAAGTGAGGCTTGTGTGATTGGGTGTTTGTAGAAAGGCTACTTGCATCAAATCTTCTAGTGATACCTTCCGAGGAGGAAGAATGGGAGACGTAGGACATTGAAGTCCGAACCTCCACAAATAAATCCCTGACTCTTATCTTTTACATTCAGCAATCTATTTACTGTTTGTCTTTTCACAAATTGATTGGCCTCTTTCCGCACTACTTTTGTTGGCCAAGAGATTTGCATAAAACTGAGATTCTTAAGTTTGGTAACTCAAACTTAAGTTAAGAAGTGCTTGTAAAACAGTTTAAAAGAGTTTCGAAAATCTAAAATCGATAGAAGTTCATTCAACCCCCCCTTCTGAACTCCTATGCGCATATTGATCCTATTTCTGGGACCATAAATTGGTATCAGAGCCTGTGATCTCAGTTATTGAACAGTTATCTTTCGTGCTTTAATATATCTTAATATGTCGATCTCTCACAACAAGATTCTTTTGTTTTCTAGGGAAGAGTATGATGACTGGAAGATTCGGATGCAAGCGCATCTAGCAGCTATGGATGATGACATGTGGTATGTCATCACAAAAGGACCATTGAAAATAATGAAGCCCAATCTGGCGTTTGCTGTATCAATTGGCGAGCCTCAGCTTCTTGAGAAATCTAGACACGAATATACCCATGAGGACAAGAAAAAGGAGAACCTAGACAACGTGGCAAAGGACATACTATTCAAGACGCTGGACAAAGACAAGAGCATGTTCAGCAAGATCAAGAACTGTCCTACTGCTAAAGATATATGGGAGAAGCTAACCCAGATATATGAGGGAAGCGATGAAACGTAGGAGAACAAACTAGCAGTCGCTCAACAGAAGTATGAGTCCATCAAGATGAAGGATGGAGAGACCATGACTGAGTTCGACGAAAGATTCAGTGCAATTGTCATAGAGTTGAACAGCCTTGGGAAGGAATACAGCAATAGAGAGCTGGCACTGAAAGTGATGAGAGCATTGCCCAAGGACTGGGATGTGAAGACAATGGCTATGAGGGAATCAAAAGACTTGAACAAGCTGGAGTTGCACGATCTGTTTGCCAACTTAAAAGCCTATGAGTTTGAATTGGAGACAAGATCTGAAGTTGCCTCAACCTCCCAGCCGACAAATGCATTGGTAGCAAATACAACTACTGAATAGTGCTCTCCCAGCACTAGCAAGTCTGCCGACCAGCTCAGTGACGACGTGATGTCCCTCTTCGTTAAGAAGTTTGGGAAATATTTGAAAAGATCCTTTAACCCTTCCACTCCTTATAATAACTATAATAAATCTGATAAATCTGTATCTAACATGATATGTTTCAATTGTGAACGACCAGGGCATTTTGCAGCTGAGTGAAACAGGCCCAAGAAAGATGACAGATACAGAATAGATGAGAAGAAGGAGGGTAGATACAAGAAGGATGATCGGTACAACCGTGATGACAAGAATGATGATAGAAATGTCGAAAGATCCAAGGAGTGATCCAAGGATAGGCCGATGAGGATGAGAAGTGACAAGAAACCCAGCCGCAAGCATGATAGGAAAGTACTGGTTGCTGAGGAAAGCACCAAGAGCTGGGCAGATAGTGATTCAGAATCTTCATGCAGCAGTTCATCTTCATGCGACAGTGAACAGGAGGAAGTTCATTGTCTCATGGCTGATCAGATGGATGATGACGAGGTATTCGATTTTTCCAACATTGAATTTACACGAGAAGACCTTGTCACAGCACTAAATGACATGGTCAAAGAGTACAGGAAGCTTTCTCACTCATTCGAGGAAGCTAAAGCTGAAAACATGAGTCTAAAAAGTAGTTCGATTGAATCAAGTTCTGATGAGCTTGAGGATATTGACAGCTTGAAGACTGAGTTGAGTAAGCTAACAGCTGAGAATTATGAGTTGAAATATGAGACCAGTGAGCTCAAAGCTGAAATCGAAGTATTAAAGCAAGTAGTGAGCTCCTGGAATCGGTCTTCTAGATCTCTTCACAAACTGAACGAGAGTCAAAAACTAGCCAATGATAAGTCTAGTTTGGGATTCATTAGTAGTGAATTCAGTGAAGGAGAGACCAGTACTCAGTCACAGCAGGCTAATGACAAGTTCAAAACAAGGAACTTTGTCAAAGCCAGCGTGATATATGACTGCTTTGAGTCGGTAAAATATGATGATCAGAACTCTCCAAAGTTGAGTGATAATGGAAAAGCTGGTATCGGATTTTCAAAACCTGAGAGCTTCAAGCCTAACTGGCTAAAGAACAAACTGGACAAAGACAAAGCGAAAGCTGGTCAAAAACCGTTCGTTCCTAACCAGCCGTGGCGTAGCTCAAAGAAGGTAAAAATTGGTTGGAAAAATACTCAGCCAAGGAGAGATTCATATGGTCAACGAGTCAAATCTAAACTAAAAAGATCTAAAGGTAATTTTGCACAGACTTTTGTGGATCCACACACTGGAAATACCGTAAGGATAATTCAAGTCTGGGTCCCGAAAGGGGTAATCCAATCTGGACCCAAGTAAAATTGGGTACCAAATGCTGCTTGTTTGATTGCAGGATACAGCTACAAAGCAGCAGCTGAAACAACATTGTGGTACCTGGATAGCGGCTGTGCAAGACACATGACAGGAAATAAAAAGCTGCTAACAGAAGTCACACCACACAAATGAGCTAAAATTGTGTTTGGTGACAATGCATACGGTAACACTGTGGGTAAGGGTAAGCTTATCCACGGTAACATCTCTATTTCTGATGTCCTTGTTGTTGATAATCTTAAATATAATTTGATTAGTATTAGTCAACTATGTGACAAAGGTTACATAGTAACGTTTCAACAACACACATGCACGGTTCAGAGTCCAAGTGGTCTGACTGTGTTGGTAGGAAAACGTTCGGGGAATACCTACATCATCGACTGGTCAGATCAGCAGGAACCTAAACAATTGTGCCTTGCAGCTGGTTCTTCCAAGAGCTGGCTGTGGCACCAAAGAATGAATCACTTAAACTTCAAAACACTTGCCAAGTTGAGTGAACATGATATGGTTTCTGGCTTGCCAAAAATTAGTTTTTCTAAGGATAAGATTTGTGCAGCTTGTCAGCTGGGAAAACAAATAAAATCAACTTTCAAAAATAAAGGCGAAAAACGTTCTACCCGCTGCCTTGAGCTCTTGCATGTGGATCTCTTTGGTCCTATTTCAATCACGAGCTTAGGGGGAACGTCTTACACCCTAGCAGTAGTTGATGATTTTTCAAAATATACATGGGTGTTGTTTTTAAAGGCAAAATTTGAAACCTCCGACCAGCTGATAAGACTTTTAAAACGTTTGCAAAATGACAAATCTTGTTCAGTCAACCGGATAAGAAGTGATCGTGGTACTGAATTTCTAAATTTTAAATTAACTTCTTATTTGGAAGATTTGGGAATAAAGCATGAGCTTTCAGCAGCTAGAACTCCTCAGCAAAATGGGTTAGCTGAGAGGAGAAACCGCACTTTAAAAGAAGCTGCTAGATCTATGATTGCTTATTCTGGTATCTCTCAAAAATTTTGGTCAGAAGCAGTTAACACAGCGTGTTACACTCAGAACAGATCGATGATAAATAGAATGCATGATAAGACCCCATATGAGATCTGGAATGGCAAGAAACCTGATATTTCATATTTCAGGGTGTTTGGATGCAAGTGTTTCATTCATAACAATGGAAAGAAGCATCTAACAGCCTTTGAACCTAAATCTGATGCAGGTATCTTTTTAGGCGGAAAACGTTCTACCCGCTGCCTTGAGCTCTTGCATGTGGATCTCTTTGGTCCTATTTCAATCACGAGCTTAGGGGGAACGTCTTACACCCTAGCAGTAGTTGATGATTTTTCAAAATATACATGGGTGTTGTTTTTAAAGGCAAAATTTGAAACCTCCGACCAGCTGATAAGACTTAACGTTTGCAAAATGACAAATCTTGTTCAGTCAACCGGATAAGAAGTGATCGTGTTACTGAATTTCTAAATTTTAAATTAACTTCTTATTTGGAAGATTTGGGAATAAAGAATGAGCTTTCAGCAGCTAGAACTCCTCAGTAAAATGGGTTAGCTGAGAGGAGAAACCGCACTTTAAAAGAAGCTGCTAGATCTATGATTGCTTATTCTGGTATCTCTCAAAAATTTTGGGCAGAAGCAGTTAACACAGCGTGTTACACTCAGAACAGATCGATGATAAATAGAATGAATGATAAGACCCCATATGAGATCTGGAATGGCAAGAAACCTGATATTTCATATTTCAGGGTGTTTGGATGCAAGTGTTTCATTCATAACAATGGAAAGAAGCATCTAACAGCCTTTGAACCTAAATCTGATGCAGGTATCTTTTTAGGTTATTCTGCTGTGAGCAAATCATATCGAGTATTCAACAATCGAAGCTTAACGGTTGAGGAATCAGCACACGTAGTGTTTGATGAAACCAGCTTCAAGTCAAATTCAGCTGCAAGCTTACATGATTTGTGTTCACGTCTAGAGTCAACAAGTCTTGAAGAATCAGACGACGATGTGCCACAAAGACAATCAGCTAAGGGGGAACAACCAGCAGCGGTTATAATGCACAACAATGTTCAACAGGACATGACAGGTAATACAACTGTTATTGATTTAAATAACATGGATCAGCCGCAAGATCAGTGTCCTACAAGTGCACCAGCTGCTGGAAATGAAGCGACAAAGAATCAAAATGCTGCTCAACCAGAAGTTGCACCAGCTGGGAGTACATATCAATCAATATCAACATCACCAGCTGGACAACCAGCCACAAGGAATAATCAGTCGGCATTTGGACCAACTACTGGACAACCAGTCGCGAGTCCTCTTCAATTGGTATCGTGTCCACCAGCTGGTGAACCAGTCGGTAGCTAATTTAGACCACCAGCTGGTCAACCAGCCGCAAGCACTTCTTACCAGCTGGAAGCAGACGCAGACACTAACAATATTCAACATCAAATGGCGTCTGTTGATCCAGTCGTTGCAAACCAGCCAACAACACATGGGGAGCAACAAAGAACAAATCCAATTGGACTTGATCTTCGATGGAATAGAAATCATCCACCTGAGCAAGTCATAGGTAATTTCGAATCCACTGTTCGCACAAGAGGCCAGCTATCTCATGATCATTTCGATGCTGCATTTCTATCACATATAGAACCTAAGCAGATAGATGAGGCCTTAAAAGACCCAAGCTGGATAGATGCAATGCAGGAGGAACTAAATCAATTTAAGCGCAGTAAAGTATGGAAACTTGTACCTAGACCTAAGAATCATTCAGTTATAGGAACTCGATGGGTCTTTAGGAACAAACTGAATGAAGATGGCATAGTAACAAGAAATAAGTCTAGGCTGGTTGCACAAGGATTTAGACAATGTAAGGAATAGATTTCGATGAGACCTTTGCACCAGTAGCTAGATTAGAAGCCATACGCATGTTTCTTGCATATGCTGCATATAAAGACTTTAAAGTCTTTCAGATGGATGTCAAGAGTGCCTTTCTTAATGGCATCTTGACAGAGGAAGTGTATGTTGCACAACCTCCTGGATTCATAGATCATACACATCCAGACTTTGTTTACAAACTGGATAAAGCCCTATATGGGTTGAAGCAAGCACCCAGAGCTTGGTATGATACACTCACAAAATTTCTACTTGCGCATCAATTCACGATAGGCACAGTGGATAAGACATTGTTTAAGTTTTTTAAAGATGACCATATTCTGTTAGTTCAAATATATGTTGATGACATTATCTTTGGGTCATCTAACCCCAAGCTGTGCAAAAAGTTTTCTAAATTGATGCAGGATAAGTTCGAGATGAGTATGATGGGGGAGCTGACGTTTTTTTTGGGTTTACAAGTTCGCCAGTTGGAGAATGGTATATTCATCAACCAGGAAAAATATACAAAAGAACTGCTGAAGAAATTTGGAATGGAAAATAGTTCAGCAGCAGCGACTCCCATGAGCTCCACAATCAAACTCGACAAAGATGAAGCTGGAACTGCCATCGAGGTATCAATGTATCGTGGTATTATAGGCTCTTTGCTATATTTGACTGCTAGCAGACCAGAAATCATGTTTGTTGCCTGTATGTGTGCTAGATTCCAAACAGAGCCAAAACAATCGCATTACATAGCTGTAAAGCGAATATTAAAATATTTGAAGGGTACTTCCAACGTGGGTCTTTGGTATCCCAAAGACTCAGGATTTCAACTAATTGGTTATAGTGATGCAGATTACGCAGGTTGTAGAATTGATCGAAGAAGCACAAGTGGAACTTGTCAAATTTTAGGGGATCGACTGATTTCCTGGTTTAGTAAGAAGCAGACGTCAATTGCCACGTCAACAGCCGAAGCAGAGCACCTCGCTGCTGGTAGTTGTTGCGCTCAAATCCTCTGGATTCAATATCAATTGAAGGATTATGGCATTGATGCTTCCGAAACTCCTATTCACTGTGACAACACAAGTGCAATAGCGATCACTCAGAATCCTGTGCTGCATTCAAGAACCAAGCACATTGACATCAGGCATCATTTTATAAGAGACCATGTGCTAAAGAAAGACGTCCGGCTGGAGCATGTGTCGACTGACCAGCAAGTTACTGATATCTTCACAAAGCCCCTACCAGACGCTAAGTTTTCTTATTTTAGAAACATCTTAGTGTTAGAGTAGATGCCCAACTAGCCAACTTGTGGCGTGTGGGTTCATAGACTCTTGTATGAAACGATCTTTATATATGATATTCTCATTTATTTATGGCATTCTTTACTTTCATTGTGTTGTATAATGATTGACAATTGCGTTGAGTAAAGACCTAGAATGCACTATAGTGTATGTTAGATGTGATAGTGGGTATGACGGCTATCATGAAACACATCTAATAGTCACTGTGTATTCTGAATTAGTTCCTAGTCGATTGGGCCGTCAAAATGAGGATAAGGCCGCCCCAGCTCGAGACTAGTATCTGCGATGCGAAGTACCATGTTTCATTGGTAGGGAACATTGTGATGTTCTGAGCATGCAGATAGATAGTGACTTGGTGATCTATCGAACTACCCTCGTTCGGACTTTCCAAGTGCTTACCATTTGTCGAGTGGATAAGTCCATCTAATAGTCACTGTGTATTCTGAATTAGTTCCTAGTCGATTGGGCCGTCAAAATGAGGATAAGGCCGCCCCAGCTCGAGACTAGTATCTGCGATGCGAAGTACCATGTTTCATTGGTAGGGAACATTGTGATGTTCTGAGCATGCAGATAGATAGTGACTTAATGATCTATCGAACTACCCTCGTTCGGACTTTCCAAGTGGTTACCATTTGTCGAGTGGATAAGTCCGAGGTCTTGGTTGTACTAATTAGTCCTCACGACTCGAAACGTCATTGAGAATCTACATGATAGGCGTCTCACTTTGACTCGTTTGCCGACTCACTTGGGGTCATTAGGCGGCGGGATTGGGTGAGATCCTGATGCATGTAGGAGTCGATGCATCATTGTCGAGGATTCACCGCTAGCAGACATGAGTGGATATCCTATGCTATATGAGGGGATAAAAGTGTATAAATCTATGGCCAGAGTACTGGAAGTGTTTTAGGTAAATGGGTTTACCTAGTTACACTCGTGATGTCACTATTCGATCTCCAAGATGTATGCATAGCTGTCGGATCTATAACGACTCTCGATTTACCAATGGTCGTTGATATGATCGGGATATATGGATTGAAAGGACCGTACTGTACGCTAACCACGACCAACTGGTTCTTGCAGGCACTATCAGTGATACCTAGGGGATCATGGGGCGATGTTGCTAGACGCTCTTACCATGATCCGATGGGCAAGTCCGGAATTGTGATTCCGGAGCCACAATGGTTGTGGGACCACGGCTAGCTGTATCCCTGAACCATTGAGGGTCACACAAGTACTGGATT
>KV019600.1:50400-79548 GCA_001598015.1 Dorcoceras hygrometricum | reverse complement strand
TGAGCTTGTTTAGCATCCCGTTAGATTCCGTGTGTTTATCAGGCTTTTACCAGAGTCTTCAGGATTCCTTGTGGTAACCAGCGTGTGCTAAGTATAGCTCAGAAGAATTAAGGTACGGATCTGAGCTTGACGTAGCTTGGAATTGGCATGAGATATTATGCGTGGCTGCTGGGATATTTCGGTGAACCTATCTGTGTATCGTTTGCTGAGCATTGGTGTTTATGCTAGCTGTTTTTATGTGAAATGCATACACGCATTTGTTCACGCATTTTTCAGATCCCTTGCGTATTGTATTTTGCAGCCTTGTATCTTGTATTGCTGTTGTTGATTCTTACCAGGATGCGTGGGCGAGCGGCGATACCGCACTCTCATCTCTCTGCTGGGATAGTTAGTCACCATGAGCCGAGTGGTTAACTACCACAGTTCATGGGCGAGGCAACAGCAGGTTGAGTTGTTTGATGCATCTGGTATTTGGGTGTAGTGTCATGACGAGTGGCTCATTACCACATTGTGAACACACCCCGTGGCCACTATTCGTTGTTGATGATTCTTGGAGCTATGTTTGAGTTCCTTAGCTCCCTTGAGGGTCGAGCTTTCCGTTGATATCCGGTGTCTCATGCATAGCATCTGAATTTTATTTTATGCATTTCCTTAGCTGTTTCTTTTGCTCTCCGTACTGGGGTTTGACCCCATGTCCCTCTAGGGCTTGGTTTGTTTCCTTGTTTGGGTTGTTTTCTGGAAACCCAGGTTTTACAGCTGGTCGTGGTTTTAACCCAGCTGGTGGTGCCCCGAGAGGTGGTTAGCGTGTCCCAGTTGCGTATAGCATATTTATATGGGACCTGTGCTTTGTTGTTGTATCCCGTTGGGGAGTCTGGTACATGTTATTTGTGTCTGGTTGTTATGCTAGCATTCGTGGTTTTGTAACTGGGAACTTATTTTGAGTATCGTTCTATTTTAAATTATATGTTTTAAACCGTCGGGCCTAAAAGCGAAAATTTTACCCACTTTTTGATAAGCTTCCGCATGTGTTTGGGTTTTTACTCTGTTTAGAGCACGAGGCCTGACACAGCGTCTGTATTCATCAAACTCTTCTAGTGGAACCTTCCTGAAGAAGTAAGAAGGGGAGACGTAGGATTTTATATCCGAACTTCCATAAACAAATCTCTTGTCCCTACACTTTTACTTTACTGCATTTATTTATCTTAACATTGTTCACAGATTGATAGACTTCATTCCGCATATTATTTGTTAGTCGAGAAATCTAATTTAGAGTGAGATAATTTAAATCAGGTAACTCGGATTTAAGTTAAGCAAGGCGCTTGTAAAAACTGTTTTGAGCTTTCGAAAATTTAAAATCCCAAAGTATTTAATTCAACCCCCCCTTCTGAACTCCTAAGGCTGGTTTTCGATCCTATTGATCCTATCAATTGGTATCAGAGCCTGCGCTATCTCAGCATTGAACAGTTTGTTGTTTGTGATTTATATATTTCAATATGACTACCTCTCACAACAAGATTCCTATGTTTTCTAAGGAGGACTATGATGACTGGAAGATCAGAATGCAAGCGCACTTAGTTGCTCAAGACGATGATATGTGGTCAGTCATCACTGATGGTGCAATGAAAATAATGAAGATAAACATAGGATTCGCGACGAGTGATGGTGCACCAGAATATGTGGAAAAGAGGAGACACGAGTACACTAATGAGGAGAAAAAGAAGGCGAATCTAGACAATGTGTCCCGGGATATTCTCTACAAGACGCTGGACAAAAATATGTTCAGCAAAATCAAAACCTGTACCACTGCCAAGGAGATTTGGGAGAAGCTGATACAAATTTGTGAGGGCAATGATGAGACAAAAGAGAACAAGCTTACTGTGGCTCACCAGAAATATGAGTCAATGAAGATGAAAGATGGAGAAACATGGCGGAGTTCAATGATCGATTTAGTGCTGTGGTGATAGAGCTTACCATTTTGGGCAAAGAATATAGCAACAGAGAGCTGGCACTCAAAGTGATGAGAACGTTGCCAAGGGAATGAGATGTTGAGTCAATGAAGATGAAAGATGGAGAAACATGGCGGAGTTCAATGATCGATTTAGTGCTGTGGTGATAGAGCTTACCATTTTGGGCAAAGAATATAGCAACAGAGAGCTGGCACTCAAAGTGATGAGAACGTTGCCAAGGGAATGAGATGTTAAGACGATGGCCATGCGCGAGTCCAAGGATCTGAACAATATGGAACTGCATGATCTGTTTGCAAATCTTAAAGCCTATGAGTTTGAGTTAGAAACAAGATCTGATGCTGGACCCTCAACATCTCAACCAACCAAAGCACTAGAAGCAACAACATCTGAACAGTGCTCTCCAAGCACGAGCAAGTCTGCAAAACAGCTCAGCAACGATGCCATGTCCCTCTTCGTTAAGAAGTTTGGGAAATTCATGAGAAAATCCTACAACCCTTCTTTATCTTATAATAATGCACATAAATCTGATAAGGTTACCACTGACCAAAATTGTTTTAACTTTGGTCGTCCAAGGCATTTTGCTGCCGATTGCAACAGGCCCAAGAAAGAGGACAAATTCAAGAGGGATGAGAAGAAAGATGATAGATCCAAGGATAGATCAAAGGATATAAGGATGATGACAAGAGCTGATAAGAGGCCCAGCAGAAAGAATGATCGCAAAGTACTAGTTGCTGAGGAGAGCAACAAGAACTGGGCTGATACCGATACAGATTCCTCATCAAGCAGCTCTTCATCCAACGATAGTGAATAGGAGGAAATTCACTGTCTCATGGCTAATCAGACTTCGGAAGATGAGGTATTCGATTTTTCAAATACTGAATTTACACGAGAGGACCTAATCTGTGCACTAAATGAAATGGTCCAAGAATACCGTGAGCTTTCTCAGACATTCGAGGAAGTCAAAGCTGGAAACGTATATTTGAAAAATAGTTCAGTGGAACCAAGATCTGTTCAACTTGGTGAAACTGACAGGTTACAAATTGAGTTGAGTAAGCTGAAGACTGAGAATGAGTCTTTGAGGATAAGATCCAGTGATCTCGAGTCTGAAATTGAAAAGTTAAAACTGATAATGAGCTCCTGGACTCAGTCTTCTGTTTCTCTAGATAAGCTGTGTGATATTCAGAAGCCAGCGAATGATAGAACTGGCTTAGGTTTCAATGCTAGTGAAAGCAGCGCTGGAGAAACCAGTACTCAGTCATATCTGGCATATGACAAGTTCAAAAAGATGAGCTTTGTCAAAGCCAGTATGAAACAAGATACATGCGAGTCAGTGAGGTATGATGACCAGAGCTCTTCAAAGCTAAATCAAAAAGGAAAAGCTGGTATCGGTTTTCTAAGACCTGAGGACTCCAAGCCTAGCTGGCTAAAGAATAGACTTGACAAAGATAAAGCGAAAGCTGGTTCTAAGTCGTTTGTTTCTCACCAGCCCAGGCGTAGTTCGAAGAAGGCAAAATCTGTTTGGAGAAAGGTTCAGTCGAGTAGAGATCTGAATGGTCAAAATATCAAACCAACACTCAACAGATCTCACAATATTTCTGCACAGACCCTTATGGACTATCATACTGGGAAAACTGTTAAAGTAATTCAAGTATGGGTCCCGAAAGGGGTAATCCTATCTGGACCCAAGTAAAATTGGGTACCAAAATCTGTTTTTATGATTGTAGGACAACAGGTACAAAGCTGGAGATGAATCGATCATTTGGTACCTGGATAGTGGATGTGCAAGACACATGACTGGAAACCCAAAGCTGCTATCAGATGTTACCCCACACAAAGGAGCAAAGGTAGTCTTTGGTGATAACTCACATGGTAACACTGTGGGTAAGGGTAAGCTTACCCATGGTAACATTTCAATATCTGATTTTTTAGTTGTTGAAACTTGCATTATAATTTGATTAGCATAAGTCAGCTATGCGACAAGGGTTACATACTTAACTTTCAACATCACACATGCACAATTCAGAGTCCAGAAGGACTGACTGGTAGGTAAAAGGTCGGGGAATACCTACATTATCAATTGGTCAGAACCCATGGGATCTGAACAAATTTGTTTAGCAGCCAAATCTTCCAAGAGCTGGTTGTGACATCAACGAATGAACCATCTAAACTTTAAAAATCTTGCCCATTTGAGTCAGCATGAACTTGTTTTTGGTATGCCCAAAAACAATTTTTCTAAAGACAAGATCTGTGCCGCATGTCAGCTTGGTAAACAAATTTGTCCTACTTTTAAAAAGAAAGGCGGTAAACGTTCTTCCCGAATCTTAGAGCTTTTACATATGGATCTTTTTGGTCCTTTCCCGTAACAAGCTTAGGGGGAACGAACTATACCCTCGTTGTTGTTGACGATTTTACAAAATTCACTTGGGTGTTGTTTTTAAAAACAAAATATGATACCGCTGACCAGCTTATTAGGCTTTTAAAACGTTTGCAAAATGACAGATCTTGTACAGTCAACAGGATAAGAAGTGATCGTGGTTCCGAGTTTTTAAATAAAAAAATATCTTCTTATCTTGATGACAGAGGGATAAAGCATGAGCTTTCTGCAGCTAGAACTCCTCTACAGAACGGGCTTGTTGAGAGGAGAAATCGCACTTTAAAAGAAGCTGCTGGATCAATGATTGCTTATTCTGGCATTTCACAAAAATTTTGGGCAGAAGCAGTTAATACAGCTTGCTATACTCAGAACAGATCTATGATTAACAAGTTGCACGATAAAACCCCATATGAGATCTGGAGAGGCAAGAAACCTGATATTTCATATTTCAGGGTGTTTGGGTGCAAATGCTTCATTCACAATAATGGTAAGAAGCACCTAATAGCTTTTGATGCAAAATCTGATGCAGGTATCTTCCTAGGTATTCAGCAGTGAGCAAGGCTTATCGATTATTCAACAATAGAAGTCTAACTGTTGAAGAGTCAGCACACGTAGTCTTTGATGAGACAAGTTTTAGATCCAACTCAGCTGCGAGCCTTAACGACTTATGTACACGTCTAGAATCATCCAGCATTGATGACTCAGATGATGACGTGGCACAACAAAGACATTCAGCAGAGATGGAACCAGCACTGGACACACCGCATAACAATGCTCAACAAGATCTGACAGGTAATCTAGTAGTCATCGATTTTACTAACATTGACTCAACACAGGATCAGATCTCTCCAAGTGTGCCTGCTGCTGGAGCTGAAGCGACAAATGCACAAGATGTTTAAACAGATGTTGCACAACAGATCTTGCCACACAACGATCAACATCTGATGCACAAAATGTGAACGCGAACCATCAATTGATATCGAACAATCCAGATGTGGCTATTCAGCAAGACATCCATGAAGAACAGGAAGCAAATCCAATTGGACTTGATCTTCGGTGGAATAGAAATCACCCGAGCAGGTCATAGGTAACATCAAATCTCCTGTTCGCACATGAAGCCAGCTATTGCCTGATCATTTTGATTCGGCATTCATCTCACATATAGAACCAAAACAAATAGATGAAGCCTTACCAGACCCAAGCTGGGTAGAAGCAATGCAGGAGGAACTAAATCAGTTTAAGAGAAATAATGTATGGAAACTTGTACCTAGACCTTCAAATCATTCAGTTATAGGAACTCGATGGGTCTTTAGGAACAAACTGAATGAATATGGAATAGTAACAAGAAATAAAGCTAGACTGGTAGCTCAGGGATTTAGGCAAATGGAAGGCATAGATTTTGATGAAACCTTTGCACCTGTAGCTAGATTAGAAGCTATACTCATGTTCTTAGCCTATGCTGCATTTAAATATTTTAAAGTATTTCAAATGGATGTTAAGAGTGCATTTCTTAGTGGCATTCTAACAGAGAAAGTGTATGTTGCACAACCTCCTGGCTTCATAGATCATACATATCCAAACCACGTTTATAAATTGGATAAAGCTCTGTATGGGTTGAAGAAAGCACCCAGAGCTTGGTATGATACACTGTCAAAATTCTTACTTGATCATGATTTTACAATAGGCACAGTGGATAAGACTCTATTTAAATTTGTCAAAGCTAGTCATGTTCTGTTAGTTCAAATTTATGTTGATGATATAATATTTGGGTCAACTAACCCCAAGCTATGTCAAAAGTTTTCTAAGCTAATGTAGGACAAATTCGAGATGAGAATGATGGGCGAGCTAACGTTCTTTCTGGGCTTACAAGTTAGACAGCTGGATAATGTAATCTTCATTAATCAAGCTAAGTATACGAAAGAACTGCTAAAGAAATTTGGCATGGATAACTGTTCAGCAGCTGCGATCCCAATGAGCTCATCAATAAAACTGGACAAAGACGAAGCTGGTACTGCCATTGAGGTATCATTATATCGTGGTAGAATTGGATCCTTGCTTTACTTAACTGCTAGCAGACCAGACATCATGTTTGCTGTCTGTATGTGTGCTAGATTTCTAGCAGAGCCTAAACAGTCGCACTATATTGCTGTAAAACGAATCCTTAAATATTTAAAAGGAACTTCCAATGTGGGTCTTTGGTACCCCAAAGACTCAGGCTTTCAACTAATTGGTTGTATTGATGCAGACTACGCAGGATGCAGGGTTGATCGTAAAAGCACAAGAGGTACTTGTCAATTCTTAGGAGATAGACTGATTTCCTGGTTTAGTAAGAAGCAGACATCTATTGCAACGTCCACGGCTGAATCAGAGCACTTAGCGGCTGGAAGCTGCTGTGCTAAGATCTTATGGATACAACACCAGCTTAAGGACTATGGCATTGATGCTTCTGAAGCTCCTATTCTCTGTGACAACACTAGTGCCATTGCTATCACTCAGAATCCTGTACTGCATTCAAGAACGAAGCATATCGACATCAGGAATCATTTTATAAGAGACCATGTACTCAAGAAGAACGTCAAGCTGGAGTATGTGTTGACTGAGCAGCAAGTAGCTGATGTGAGGAATCAGATTTGGATTAATGGTTAATTTTGTTGATTTGGGATTAGCCACGTGAATTTTGAGGATTTTGCCTTGTTGAAATTTTCTAAGTATTATAAATCAGACGTAGCAAATTTTGGCAAATTCTGGTAGCAGCAAGCTCCTGTAGCTCACGTCTGGTTTACTGTAGCTCTCAGCTGATGAATTTTTGGATCAGTAGAGATGACTTAAGCGTGACGTGTTGTTATCTGCTGGCATTAGTTGCGTTATAAGGAGCGACCAGTCGATGGTTTGAGGAACCAGTCGCGAGATATCTGTCGACAGATAGGATGACGTATGCTGTGCAACATCGTTTTGATAAGTTGAAACGCTGCGTTTTGAGTGTTGCGTCTGGTACCAGTCACGAGAGAATTGTTGTGAAGAATGCGTTGCGGCTGGGTGACCAGCTGTTGGCAGCAATTATTATGTCACCGTTACGGCGTCGTTTAGATTAGTTGACGCGTCGTCGTTTTGGCTTGTTTTGCGTAACCATTCGACTGATGGGTTTTTGTAGGGATCTGTTACCAGCTTTTGGTTGCTTCATGAGAGATAGCTGTTGTCAGCTGGTGAAGCTTTGTGACGTCGTTTGAGTTAGTTGGAACGGTGTCGTTTTGATGTTCTTTTGAGAATACAACGACTGGTTGTTGCGAATGGTTTTGTTTAGAGCAAAAGCTGGTTACTGTTATAAGATTTCTACTGTAGCATTTCTCAACGACTGAATTAGAGGAACAGCAGCTAGTGGAATTAGAGATATATATATATAGAAGTGTTGATCGACACTTAGAATTGTTTCGAACCTGATATTTCTTATCTCCTTTCCCAAACCCTAGATTAGCTACTGTTCACCGTGACCTATTTCCGTCGATTGCCGCCGTTCTCCGCCGATGATTTGAGTGATTTTGGTGGCGCTGGATTCGTTGCAAGTTGCTCTTTGATTGCTACCCATTTTAAGCCTTGAATTAGCGTTGGAGTGGAAGCGAGAAGCTACTGGTGTTCGAAGATTTTTGGAGAAGTCTGTTTCATTGTTCTCCTGCTGGTTTAAGCTTCGGGGTGAGCATTTCTCGTTCAATTGAGCTTTTTCTAGTAACTAATACCTGCGTAGAATTGTTTAGAACTTGAGTATAGTTCTGTCCGTAGGTATTAGAGTGTTCAGGTTCTGATTTATGCTTGAGTTAAGCTGATTTTTGAGGCTTTGAAACAGATTCCAGCTTCCAGGAAGTCCTGTCGTGCATTTGAGGAATCTGTGAGGTAGAATTTGAGGATTGAAGGTACGAATTGAGCAGATTTAACAGCTTTGAGCATGGACATGGCTGTGATCGATGTTATGAACCTGCTGATTTGATTATGTGAATTTACGTGGCAGTATGTTGAATTGTTTGAATTGTATATGCTGTTTCACGTAATGAATTGTATGCATTATGCATTGATTATTGAATTGGCATTCATGAATACAAATTGAGCCTGACAGATTGATTTATGACCTGATTGAGAGCCACGTTGTGACTGGCCGACTGACTTGTTGTGCCTGAAAAGTCCAACACTATCATCGTAGTGGTGACAGACTGACTTGTCGTGTCTGAAGACCACCGAGCTGTGATGGGCTGACGGGCCCTGAAGATCACGAATCGATGATTTCCATCGACTGACTTGCTGTGCGTGGTATAGAGGCTCGATTGATATGATTGCCAGTTGATACACTGGTCTAGCTATCCGATCCTTGATAGCCCTCATGCATTCATAGCATTGACTCATAGCATGTTGCATGATTAGCTGTTTTGATTAGCTCTTCGTAATGAGGCTTGAACTCGTATTTGTTTTCCTGCTTTGTGTTCTTTGGGTCTGTGTTACCCACTTGCAGGATCTTCATGTAACCAAGCTGGACAGAGTGGAGGTTCAGCTGGTCGATCCCCATTTCCATGAGTCCCAGTTATTTTAGTTATGTATCGAACCCGGGGGATGCCCCGTGTCTTATGTATTTTTGGGGATCTGTATTTGAATTGATATTTTTGTTACCTGTTTTATTTGAGTTTGAGTCAACTCGTATTTTGATTATGAATATTTTGAATGATGTTTTTAAGTTCAGGCCCAATTACATTTCGAAAATTTTTAAGCCCGGCTTTTATGCTTCCGTGATTATGGGCTTAATTGTGCTATTATCTTGAGTAATTAGCACGGGGCCTGACATTTTTGGTATCAGAGCTTAAACTGGGATAAGCTCGATTTTCTTTGATCACAATCGAGTCTAGGCACAGAGTTTTGATTTGATTTATGTTACTAGACAGATAGGCGGAATGGAGTTGGTCTTAGCTAGGTTTCAGCGGACGAACCCTCCGACGTTTTCTGCAGCAGAGGGTGGTGCGATGGCTGAGGCTTGGTTAACTCAGATGGAGGAATTGTTCGACAATCTGGAGTACGCTCCCGAGAAGAGACTTAAACTTGCGGTGTTGCAGCTGAGAGACAATGCACATCGCTGGTGGAGAGGTACTTCCCGTATCCTTCGTGATAGTGGGGCTGTGATCACTTGGGAGAGCTTCTGCGAGGCCTTTCGACTGGAGTATACCCCGGAGTCCTTCTATAACAGTTGGGAGTAGGAGTTTGATAATCTGAGGCAGGGTAGCATGCGAGTGGCTGAGTATGCCCGACAGTTTTCTGCGCTTTTGGTCTATGTGCCACACGTTGCCAACCAAGAGAGGACGAAGAGGAACAAGTTTTTGAAAGACTTGAGGCCTGATTTGTACCGGATGGTTTTGTCTGGTTCGCCTGCGACCTATATTTATGCGGTGAACCGAGCACTGGATATTGAGGAGAGTTTGATGGATGTTGAGGCTCCAAATTAGCTGATTACTGGACGCACCTATCAGCCTAACTGTGGACAGCCAGGACACTTCCTTAGAGTGTGTCCTCTGTTGAGGGGTCAGTCTTCGATTCCTTCTCAGCAGGGATCAGCTAGTGGTTCATCTCTGAGACCGCAGTTTCCTGCCCCTACTCAGCGATCTGGATTTCAGCCTAGTGGATCGTCTAGGTTTGGAGCACCTCAGAGATCTCAGTTCCAGATTCCCCAGCAGGCTCAGGCGAACGCTTTGACTAGAGAGAAGGCTGAGGAGACGCCTGGCATGATGATCGTAGGTACATGCTCTGTTTTCGATTATCCTGCGAGAGTTTTATTTTACACTAGTGCATCACACTCTTTTATTTCTGAGTTGTTTGTGTGTGAGAATGGGTTGAGTTCTTCCCCATTGTGTGATGTTGTTTCCGTGTCTACCCCTGCTGGTGTTAATCTGTGGTACCGTGAAATGGTGTTGGATTGTGCGCTTCGATTTGATGAGCGCGTTTTGGTTTGCAATTTGATTGTTTTGGGAATGAGAGATTTTTATTGCATCTTGGGGATGGACGTGTTGTCTAGCTATAAGGCTACGGTCGATTGTTTTCATGGTGTGGTGAGATTTAGCCCTGACTCGGGTGAGAAGTGGGAGTTCTATGGTGCTGATTCGCGCTCGAAGATTCCACTGATGTCCGCCATGGAGATGTTTAGCCTGCTATCGCTGGATAACGTGGGATTTATGATTTATGCGCTTGACGTTTCTCAAGAGTCGCGGTTGGAGTTGAGAGATATTCCGATCGTACAAGAGTTTCTCGACATGTTTCCAGATGAGATTCCTGGATTCCCTCCAAGACGTGAGATTGATTTCGGAATAGAGTTGGTGCCTGGTACCGCCCCGATTTCTAGAGCTCCTTACCGATTGGCGCCAGCAGAGTTGAAAGAACTGAAGGATCACTAGAGAGATAACTTGGAGAAGGGCTTCATTAGACCGAGTATGTCGCCTTGGGGAGCTTCGATTCTTTTTGTGAAGAAAAAGGATGGGTCTATGAGGATGTGCGTGGATTTCCGACAGTTGATCAAAGCGACGGTGAAGAACAAGTATCCTTTGCCGAGGATTGATGACTTGTTCGATCAGTTGCAGGGATCAGTCGTTTACTCGAAGATTGACTTGCGCTCTGGTTATCACCAGTTGCGGATTAGAGATGCTGACGTGGCGAAGACAGCTTTTCGGACTCGTTATGGGAATTATGAGTATCTGGTCATGCCGTTTGGGTTGACGAATGCCCGAGCTGTTTTCATGGATTTGATGAATCGCGTCTTCAGCGAGTATATTTCTGAGGAATCAGATTTCAAGAATTGTGATTAATCAGATTTTGGGTTATATTAGTCACGAGAATTATGATTTCGAATTCTGGAATTTCAGATTTGTGGTGAAATATGATTTGATAAATTCAGATCTCACGAAGAGCATTCAGATTCCTAGTCGCAGGATTTATCGTTGGTGAAATCTGGATTGAAGAGAGTGCTGCGTTTGTATTTCGTGATTTTCAGATGTCAACGTTGGTCAACGGAACTGTAGCGTGTGATCGCTGGATTGAGAGATCTGGTTTCTTTGTATCGAGCGCGAGTAATAGTTGCGTGATGAGATCTGCTGACGTAAACAGATTTCACGTGTTGGACAACACGTAGTGTTGACGTCTGGTGTAGCGCTTTTAGATGAGAGATCTGTTTTTAAGCGCTAGCGTTGTATTTCTAGGAGAGATCTGTTTTGAGCAATGCGGCGTCGTTCCAGTTAGTTGCTGCGTCGTCGTTTTGGATTCCAGCTCTTAGCGTGTTTTGTATTGATATGCGTAGAGATCTGTTATGCGTAGAGATCTGTTTTAGTGATAGCGCTGAGATCTGTTTTAGCGTTGAGCACTGAGATCTGTTGCGTTGAGCGCTGAGATCTGTTTTACCGAAACGCTGTCGTTTTGACTTGTGAGCGGGCGTTTGTTGTTAACGTTGGGATCTGTTGATTTAAGCGTGGATTGAGAAATCTGATTGGCGCTATTTTGCAATTGTAGGAATATGTTTTTGTCGGTGATTGACTTAGATAGTAGCGATTCATTTGAGGATTTAAATACAAGTGTTGAGTTACACTTAGAATATTTTGCACCTGATATTTCTTATCCTCTTCCTCCTTTGAAACCCTCGACTTGCTACTGTTCACCGTAACTTTCTACCACCAATTTCCGTCGCTTCCAGCCTTTGTTTTTGAAGATCTTGGTGGCGCTGAACTCCCCTAGCTTAGCTCTTTGCGCTATTTTGCAATTGTAGGAATATGTTTTTGTCGGTGATTGACTTAGATAGTAGCGATTCATTTGAGGATTTAAATACAAGTGTTGAGTTACACTTAGAATATTTTGCACCTGATATTTCTTATCCTCTTCCTCCTTTGAAACCCTCGACTTGCTACTGTTCACCGTAACTTTCTACCACCAATTTCCGTCGCTTCCAGCCTTTGTTTTTGAAGATCTTGGTGGCGCTGAACTCCCCTAGCTTATCTCTTTCGATTGCTACCCATTTTAAACTTTGAATTAATGCTGGATTGGAAGCGTGGAGCTGCTAGCGTTCGAAGCTTTTGGAGAAATCTGTGCCGTGCGTTTCTCCTGCTAGCGCGAGCTTTTGGGTGAGCATTTCTCGTTGATTTGAGCTTTGTTCTTGTAGATAATACCTGCGTAGATGTTTAGAACTTGAGGTTAGTTCTGGCCGTAGGTATTAGAATATTAAGGCTTAGAATTGTGCTTGAGTTAAGCTAATTCTCGAGGCCTTGAAACAGATTTCAGTTCCCTGGATTTTGGTTGAGCTTTGCCGTGGAACTTCAAAGGCCGTGGACTTGAGTTAGTTGCTGGCCGTGGTTCTTGAGATTTGTTGAGGTAGAATTTGAGGAGTTAAGGTACGATTGAGCAGCTCTTAATGGCTTGAAGCGTGAACATGGATGTATTTCCCTGCTATGAAATCTGTTGGCTTGCTACTGTGATTGTTACGCGAAACAGTGTGTGTAATTGATTGATTTGCATGCTGTTTTATTGTATTGATTGTATGCATTATACATTGATATTGATTGGCATACATGCATACATATTGAGCCTTGACAGATTGATTTGATGACCTGATTGGGTGCCACGTTGTGACTGGTCGACTCATGAGTCGTGCCCGAAAAGTCCAACGCTATCATCGGAGTGGTGACTACCGGATTCGAGTGTCTACCACCGAGCTGTGATGGGCTGACGGGCCCCGATGATCACGGACCGATGATTTCCACCGGCTGATTGGCCGTGCATGGTATGGAGGCTTGATTTGATTTGCCAGTTGATGGACTGGTCTAGCTATCCGATTCTTTGATAGCCCTCATGCATTCATAGCATTGATTTATGGCATGTTGCATGTTTAGCTGTTTTGATAGCTCTTCGTACTGAGGCTTGACCTAGTATTTGTTTTCCTGCTTTTGTATCTTGGGTCTGCGTTACCCATTTGCAGGATCTTCAGGTATCCAGGCTGGACAGAGTGGTGGTACAGCTGGTCGATCCCTGTTTCCTTGAGTCCTAGTATATTGTATTACGTATTGATCCGGGGATGACCCGTGATTCTATGTATTTGGGGATTTGATTATGATTTGAGATTTGATGTTTCCTGACTGTATAAGTTTGAGTTAAATTATATTTTGATTATAGATATTTTGACTGTATGTTTTTACGTTCAGTCCCAAACGACTTAAAAAAAATTTTAAGCCCTGATTTTATGCTTCCGTGTTTATGCGTTTATTAAGTGTTAATTGTGAGTAATTAGCACGGGGCCTGACATTTTTGGTATCAGAGCTTAAACTGGGATAAACTTGATTTCTTTAGATCACACTCGAGTCTAGGCACAGAGTTTGATTTGATTTTTGATTGACTCTGTGACTTATGTGATTATTATCTGCCTTGATGTTATATCTGTTGTTAGCCTTACCTCTAGACTTGTGTAGATGCCGCCGAGGAGAGGTAGATTTAGGGCATTCCGAGGGGTCTAGGGCTCCAGACAGTGACGAGGATATTCATCAGGTAGATGATGTGACTCGATGGATAGGCGGAATGGAACTAGTCTTAGCACGATTTCATCGTACGAACCCTCCGACTTTTGCTTCTACTGAGGGCGGTGCGAGAGCTGAGGCATGGCTAGTCCAGATGGAGGATCTATTCGATACCTTGGGGTACGCTCCTGATAAGAGATTGAAGTTGGCAGTGCTGCAGTTGCGGGATGACGCGCATCGCTGGTGGAGAGGTACTTCTAGGATGCTTCGTGATAGTGGAGCGGTGATCACCTGGGAGAGCTTCTGTGAGGCGTTCCGTCAGGAGTATACCCCGGAGTCTTACTTCGCCAGTCGAGAGAGAGAGTTTGATAACCTGAAAAAGGGTGACATGCGTGTGGCCGAGTATGCGAGGCGGTTTTCTGCGCTTTTGGTGTACATGCCCCATGTAGCGAACCAGGCGCGGACAAAGAGGAACAAATTCTTGAAGGGCTTGAGACCTGATCTTTACCGGATGGTGTTGTCTGGGTCCCCGGCGACCTTTATGGAAGATGTGAACAATGCGGTTGATATTGAGGAGAGTTTGATGGATCCTGAGGCTCCGGTGCAGCAGACGACTGGACGTGCTTCTCAGCCAGCGCAGGCGGTGTCGCAGTCGTATCAGTCTCCTCAGGGGTCACAGCAGTCTTGTCTCCATCAGTTCCGACCTCGAGGGAAGCAATTTAAGAAGAAGGGCAGCTCGAGTTCCTCTGGTTCCGTGATTTCGGGTTCTGGCAGTGGTTCAGGCAGTGGTTCTGGCGGCGGATTTTGTGGACAGTGTGGAGGGAGGCATGAGACTTCGCAGTGTCATGGAGTTCGAGGATTGTACCATCTTTGTGGTCATCCGGGACATTTCGCTAGGGCGTGTCCTTCGATAGGAGGACGTCTTCTGGTCAGTCGCAGCAGGGTTCCGCTGGTGGTTCTTCGCAGCGACAGTAGCCTTTTGCTCAGTCCCAGCGATCCGGATTTCAGCCTCGTGAGCCGTCTAGGTTTGGAGGGCCTTCCCGACCTCAGTTTCAGATTCCCCAGCAGACTCAGGCGAATGCTTTGAATAGAGAGCAGGCTGAGGAGACGCCTAGCATGGTGATTGGAGGTACATGCTTTATTTATGATTATCCTGCGAGAGTTTTTTTTGACACTGGTGCATCACATTGTTTCATATCTGAGTTGTTTGTGTTTGAGAATGGGTTGAGTTCATCCCCATTGTGTGATGTCGTGTCTGTGTCTACTCCTGCTGGTGTAAGTCTGTGGTCCTGAGAAGTAGTGATTGATTGTCTGATTAGATTAGATGAGCATGTTTTGGTCTCCAATCTGATTGTTTTGGGGATTAGAGATTTTGATTGTATCTTGGGGATGGATGTACTGTCTAGCAATAAGGCTACAGTTGATTGCTTCCATGGTGTGGTGAGATTTCGCCCTGATTTGGGTGAGAAGTGGGATTTCTATGGTGCTGATTCACGTCCGAAGATTCCGCTGGTTTCCGCCATGGAGATGTTTAGCCTGCTATCGCTAGTTAACGCTGGATTCATGATCTACGCGCTTGATAGTTCCCAAGAGCAGCGATTGGAGTTGAGTGATATCCCGATCGTCCGAGAGTTTCCCGACGTGTTTCCAGACGAGATTCCTGGATTCCCTTCGAGGCGTGAGATCGACTTTAGCATCGAGTTGGTGCCCGGGATTGCCCCGATTTCTAGAGCTCCGTATCGGTTGGCGCCAGCAGAGTTGAGAGAGCTGAAGGATCAGCTGAGTGATCTCTTGGAGAAAGGCTTCATCAGGCCAAGCATGTCGCCTTGGGGAGCTCCGATTCTTTTTGTGAAAAAGAAGGATGGATCCATGAGGATGTGTGTGGATTTCAGACAATTGAATAAAGCAACATTGAAGAACAAGTTTCCTTTGCCGAGGATTGATGACTTGTTCGATCAGTTGCAGGGATCGGTCGTTTACTCAAATATTGATTTGCGCTCTGGTTATCACCAGTTGCGGATTAGAGAAGCGGACGTGGCGAAGACAGCTTTTCGGACTCGATATGGGCATTATGAGTTTCTTGTCATGCCGTTTGGGTTGAGGAATGCCCCAGCTGTGTTCATGGATTTGATGAATCGCGTCTTCAACGAGTATATTGATCGGTTCGTGATCGTCTTCATAGATGACATCCTGGTGTACTCGAGGATGCGGATTAGAGAAGCGGACGTGGCGAAGACAGCTTTTCGGACTCGATATGGGCATTATGAGTTTCTTGTCATGCCGTTTGGGTTGACGAATGCCCCAGCTGTGTTCATGGATTTGATGATCGCGTCTTCAACGAGTATATTGATCGGTTCGTGATCGTCTTCATAGATGACATCCTGGTGTACTCGAGGAGCTTGAGAGAGCATAAATAGCATTTGAGACTGGTGTTGCAACGATTGAGATACTCGCAGCTTTATGCCAAGTTCAGCAAGTGTGAATTTTGGCTTGATATGATTATCTTTTTGGGTCATGTGATTTCAGCACAAGGAATTTCGGTAGATCCGAGCAAGGTCAAAGCAGTTCTTAACTAGGAGAGACCTTGAAATGTTTCTTAGATCCGTAGTTTCTTGGGATTGGCTGGCTATTATAGGCGTTTTATCGAGAAGTTTTCTTCGATAGCTAAGCCTCTGACTCAGTTGACTCAGAAGGATAAGAGATTTGAGTGGACAGATGAGTGCGAGAACAGTTTTCAGACGTTGAAGGAGAAGTTGACTACTGCTCTTGTGTTGGCTCTACCGTCTGGATCCGGAGGATTCGTGGTGTGCTCCGATGATTCTCTCAATGGTTTAGGGTACGTGATTGCCTATGCGTCTCGACAGTTGAAGCCTCACGAGACGAGGTACCCTGTTCACGATTTGGAGTTGGCTGTGAATTTTTTTTCCTTCAATATTTGGTGACATTATCTTTATGGTGAAGAATTTTTGGTGTACACCGACCACAAGAGTCTAAAATATATCTTCACGCAGTCAGATTTGAACATGAGGCAGCGACGATGGATGGAATTGCTCAAGGACTTTAACTGTGAGATTCAATACCAACCTGGGCGGATGAACTCAGTTGCCGACGCATTGAGTAGGAAGCCCCAGCCTGCGATTCTTTCTTCTTTGAGTGTCTCTAAAGTCTATGAGCAGTTGAATACTTCTGGTTGGAGATTTTAGCCGAGCGATCAGTACTTCATGGTTTCTACGATTCAGGTTGAGCCACAGATTTTGTATGACATCAGGGAGGCGCAGAGGACTGATCCCTATATCCATGAGTTGAGGATTAAGGCCCAGAATGGTCAGTCTGACGATTTCTTTGTTTCTTCGGATGGTTGTCTGAGATTTCGAGGGAGATTAGTGGTTCCAAACCTGATTTATTTGAAAGAGACCATCATGAATGAATCGCATTGTAGCCGATACAGTGTGCATTCGGGCGAGAGAAAGATGTATCATGCCTTGAAGTCTCACTACTGGTGGGCAGGTATGAAGAGCAACATCTCTGGTTTTGTTACTCGATGTCTGAATTGCCAGCAGGTCAAGACTGAGAGGATGAGGCCTGGTGGATTGCTGAAAAGTTTAGAGGTGCCCCAATGGAATTGGGAGCACATCGCCATGGATTTCGTGACTCATCTACCTCGATCGAGCAGAGGATGTGATGCTATTTGGGTTGTGATTGATAGACTTTCGAAGTCAGCCCATTTCATTCCCTATGATGTGAGGTGCTCTATGAAGAAAATGGCAAAATTGTACATCGACCATGTGGTGAGATTGTATGGAGTTCCGGTTTCGGTAGTGTCCGACAGAGATTCGAGGTTCACTTCTCGATTTTGGAAGAGTTTGCAGGCAGCGATGGGTTCGAGATTGGCTATGAGTACGGCCTATCACCCACAGACTGACGGACAGTCTGAGCGGACTATCCAGACTTTAGAAGATATGTTGCGTGCAATTGTGATGGACTTCAGTGGTGGCTGGCAGGATTCTTTGTCCTTGGTTGAGTTTTCGTATAATAACAGCTACCAAGTGACTATCGGAATGGCTCCGTTTGAGGCGCTGTATGGTCGAAAGTGCAGATCCCCGATTTGTTGGGAAGAAGTTGGTGAGAGACAGCTTTCTACACCGGAGTTTGTTCAGCACATGAAGGATCAGATTGACTTGATTCGGAGTAGAATGAAAGCTGCTCAAGACCGTTTCTCTAGCTATGCTAATAGAAGACGCATACCTTTGGAGTTTGAGGTTGGCGACCGAGTGTTTCTCAATATTTCTCCTTTCAAGAGCGTTATGCGATTCAGATTTAAGGAAAGTTGGCTCCCAGATACGTTGGTCCTTTTGATATTGTTGAGCGGATTGGACAGTTGGCTTATAGATTGAGGCTTCCCGAGGAATTAGCAGCGATGCATGATGTCTTTCATGTGTCTATGTTGAGAAAATATGAGCCAGATCCGTCTCATGTTTTGAGAACCGACGAAGTTGAGCTGGATTCTACCTTAAGCTATGTGGATCCAGTGCAGATCCTGGATAGGAAGGAGAAGCAGATGAGAAACAAGATTATACCGTTGGTGATGGTCCAATGGAGCAAGCATGGCCGAGAAGAAGCAACCTGGGAAGTGGAGAAGAAGATGAGACAAGACTGGCCTCATCTGTTTGAGCACTGATTGTGCAGATTTTCCAGGTAAATTGCTGGTTTTTGCTTCGAATTTGAGTAGTGTTGTGCTGATTTGCATGTTTGATTGTTTTTGCCCTTGTTTGCCTTTGATTTCGAGGACGAAATCTATGAAGGTGGGGAGAATGTGAGGTTTGAGATTCGGTAATTAGTGATTAATCAAATTTGGTTAAGGATTAGTCACGAGAGTCATGATTTTTGAATTTCAGATTTGAGAAGTTTGGTCAAATCTGGTTGGTGATTTTTCAGATTTGACTTAGAGCTGATCAGATTTAAGTCGCTGGTTTCTATCTGGTGAAATCTGCGTCGAGTTTGGAGTTGATTCGTTGAGTTTTTCTATCGGGATCTGATTCCAGTGAGTGTTCAGATGTGAGTACTCAGATGTGACACTAGCGGGTGATAGCTATGTAGCGAGCGAACGCAGATGTGAGAATTAGCGAGGAGATGCCATGTGTTAGTCAACGTTGCTGGGTTGACTGGTGCTGTTAGTGTTATTCAGATCCGAGTGAGCGTGAACAGATGGATCTGTTGATTTAAGCGTGGATTGAGAAATCTGATTGGAGCTATTTTGCAATTGTAGGAATCTGTTTTTGTCGGTGATTGACTGAGACAGTAGCGATTCATTTGAGGATTTAAATACAAGTGTTGAGTTACACTTAGAATATTTTGCACCCGATATTTCTTATCCTCTTCCTCCTTTGAAACCCTCGACTTGCTACAGTTCACTGTAACTTTCTACCACCGATTCCCGTCGCTTCCAGCCTTTGTGTTTGAAGATCTTGGTGGCGCTGAACTCCCCTAGCTTAGCTCTTTCGATTGCTACCCATTTTAGACTTTGAATTAACGCTGGATTGGAAGCGTGGAGCTGCTAGCGTTCGAAGCTTTTAGAGAAATCTGTGCCGTGCGTTTCTCCTGCTAGCGTGAGCTTTTGGGTGAGCATTTCTCGTTGATTTGAGCTTTGTTCTTGTAGATAATACCTGCGTAGATGTTTAGAACTTGAGGTTAGTTCTGGCCGTAGGTATTAGAATATTAAGGCTTAGAATTGTGCTTGAGTTAAGCTAATTCTCGAGGCCTTGAAACAGATTTCAGTTCCCAGGATTTTGGTTGAGCTTTGTCGTGGAACTTTAAAGGCCGTGGACTTGAGTTTGTTGCTGGCCGTGGTTCTTGAGATTTGTTGAGGTAGAATTTGAGGAGTTAAGGTACGATTGAGCAGCTCTTAATGGCTTTAAGCGTGAACATGGCTGTATTTCCCTGCTATGAAATCTGTTGGCTTGCTACTGTGATTGTTACGCGAAACAGTGTCTGTAATTGATTGATTTGCATGCTGTTTTATTGTATTGATTGTATGCATTATGCATTGATATTGATTGGCATACATGCATACATATTGAGCCTTGACAGATTGATTTGATGACCTAATTGGGTGCCACGTTGTGACTGGTCGACTGATGAGTCGTGCCCGAAAAGTCCAACGCTATCATCGGAGTGGTGACTACCGGATTCGAGTGTCTACCACCGAGCTGTGATGGGATGACGGGCCCCGATGATCACGGACCGATGATTTCCACCGGCTGATTGGCCTTGCATGGTATGGAGGCTTGATTTGATTTGCCAGTTGATGGACTGGTCTAGCTATCCGATTCTTTGATAGCCCTCATGCATTCATAGCATTGATTTATGGCATGTTGCATGTTTAGCTGTTTTGATAGCTCTTCGTACTGAGGCTTGACCTCGTATTTGTTTTCCTGCTTTTGTATCTTGGGTCTGCGTTACCCATTTGCAGGATCTTCAGGTAGCCAGGCTGGACAGAGTGGTGGTACAGCTGGTCGATCCCCGTTTCCTTGAGTCCCAGTATATTGTATTACATATTGATCCGGGGGATTCCCCGTTATTCTATGTATTTGGGGATTTGATTATGATTTGAGATTTGATGTTACCTGACTGTATAAGTTTGAGTTAAATTATATTTTGATTATAGATATTTTGACTGTATGTATTTACGTTTCGTCCCAAACGACTTAAAAAAAATTTTAAGTACCCTGACTTTTATGTATTCCGTGTTTATGTCGTTTATTAAGTGTTAAGCGCTATTTTGCAATTGTAGGAATCTGTTTTTGTCGGTGATTGACTGAGACAGTAGCGATTCATTTGAGGATTTAAATACAAGTGTTGAGTTACAATTAGAATATTTTGCACCCGATATTTCTTATCCTCTTCCTCCTTTGAAACCCTCGACTTGCTACAGTTCACTGTAACTTTCTACCACTGATTCCCGTCGCTTCCAGCCTTTGTGTTTGAAGATCTTGGTGGCGCTGAACTCCCCTAGCTTAGCTCTTTCGATTGCTACCCATTTTAGACTTTGAAATAACGCTGGATTGGAAGCGTGGAGCTGCTAGCGTTCGAAGCTTTTAGAGAAATCTGTGCCGTGCGTTTCTCCTGCTAGCGTGAGCTTTTGGGTGAGCATTTCTCGTTGATTTGAGCTTTGTTCTTGTAGAAAATACCTGCATAGATGTTTATAACTTGAGGTTAGTTCTGGCCGTAGGTATTAGAATATTAAGGCTTAGAATTGTGCTTGAGTTAAGCTAATTCTCGAGGCCTTGAAACAGATTTCAGTTCCCAGGATTTTGGTTGAGCTTTGTCGTGGAACTTTAAAGGCCGTGGACTTGAGTTTGTTGCTGGCCGTGGTTCTTGAGATTTGTTGAGGTAGAATTTGAGGAGTTAAGGTACGATTGAGCAGCTCTTAATGGCTTTAAGCGTGAACATGGCTGTATTTCCCTGCTATGAAATCTGTTGGCTTGCTACTGTGATTGTTACGCGGAACAGTGTGTGTAATTGATTGATTTGCATGCTGTTTTATTGTATTGATTGTATGCATTATGCATTGATATTGATTGGCATACATGCATACATATTGAGCCTTGACAGATTGATTTGATGACCTAATTGGGTGCCACGTTGTGACTGGTCGACTGATGAGTCGTGCCCGAAAAGTCCAACGCTATCATCGGAGTGGTGACTACCGGATTCGAGTGTCTACCACCGAGCTGTGATGGGATGACGGGCCCCGATGATCACGGATCGATGATTTCCACCGGCTGATTGGCCTTGCATGCATTAGGAAATCAAGCTGGACCGAGTGGAAGTTCAGCTTGTCGATCCCCGCGTCCCTGAGTCCCAGTCTATATATATGATATGTATTGAGCCGGGGGATGCCTCGTGTTATCATGTATTGGGGATCTGTATTTGATTGATATTATGTTGTTACCTATTGCATATGAGTTTGAGTCAACTCATATTTTGAGTATTGAATATTTTGAATGTATTATTTGAAGTTCAGGCCCATTGTATTTCGAAAAATTTTTAAGCCCTGATTTTAAGCTTCCGTGTTTATGCGCTTATTATGTGTTAATTGTTAGTAATTAGCACGGGGCCTGACATTTTTGGTATCAGAGCTTAAACTGGGATAAGCTTGATTTCTTTTGATCACACTCGAGTCTAGGCACAGAGTTTGATTTGATATTTGATTGACTCTGTGACTTATGTTATTATTATCTGCCTTGATGTTATATCTGTTGTTAGCCTTACCTCTAGACATGTGTAGATGCCGCCGAGGAGAGGTAGATCGAGGCATTCCGAGGGGTCTAGGGCTCCAGACAATGACGAGGATGTTCATCAGGTAGATGATGTGACTCGACGGATAGGCGGAATGGAACTAGTCTTAGCACGATTTCAGCGTACGAACCCTCCGACTTTTGCTGCTACTGAGGGCGGTGCGAGAGCTGAGGCATGGCTAGTCCAGATGGAGGATCTATTCGATACCTTGGGGTACGCTCCTGATAAGAGATTGAAGTTGGCAGTGCTGCAGTTGCGGGATGACGCGCATCGCTGGTGGAGAGGTACTTCTAGGATGCTTCGTGATAATGGAGAGATGATCACCTGGGAGAGTTTCTGTGAGGCGTTCCGTCAGGAGTATACCCCGGAGTCTTACTTAGCCAGTCGAGAGAGAGAGTTTGATAACCTGAAAAAGGGTGACATGCGTGTGGCCGAGTATGCGAGGCGGTTTTCTGCGCTTTTGGTGTACATGCCCCATGTAGCGAACCAGGAGCAGACAAAGAGGAACAAATTTTTGAAGTGCTTGAGACCTGATCTTTACCGGATGTTGTTGTCTGGGTCCCCGGCGACCTTTATGGAAGCTGTGAATAATGCGGTTGATATTGAGGAGAGTTTGATGGATCCTGAGGCTCCGGTGCAGCAGACGACTGGACGTGCTTCTCAACCAGCGCAGGCGGTGTCGCAGTTGTATCAGTCTCCTCAGGGGTCACAGCAGTCGAGTCGCCATCAGTTCCGACCTCGAGGGAAGCAATTTAAGAAGAATGGCAGCTCGAGTTCCTCTGGTTCCGTGAGTTCGGGTTCAGGCAGTGGTTCTGGCGGCAGATTTTGTAGACAGTGTGGAGGGAGGCATGAGACTTCGCAGTGTCGTGGAGTTCGAGGACTGTGCCATCTTTGTGGTTAGCCGGGACATTTCGCTAGGGCGTGTCCTTCGATAGGAGGGCGATCTTCTGGTCAGTCGCAGCAGGGTTCCGCTGGTGGTTCTTCGCAGCGACAACAGCCTTTTGCTCAGTCCCAGCGATCTGGATTTCAGCCTCGTGAGCCGTATAGGTTTGGAGGGCCTTCCCGACCTCAGTTTCAGATTCCCCAGCTGGCTCAGGCGAATTATTTGAATAGAGAGCAGGCTGAGGAGACGCCTAGCATGGTGATTGGAGGTACATGCTTTATTTATGATTATCCTGCTAGATTTCTTTTTGACACTGGTGCATCACATTCTTTCATATCTGAGTTGTTTGTGTTTGAGCATGGGTTGAGTTCATCCCCATTGTGTGATGTCGTGTCTGTGTCTACTCCTGCTGGTGTAAGTCTGTGGTCCCGAGAGGTAGTTAGTGATTGTCTGATTAGAGTATATGAGCATGTTTTGGTCTCCAATCTGATTGTTTTGGGGATTAGAGATTTTGATTGTATCTTGGGGATGGATGTACTGTCTAGCAATAAGGCTACAGTTGATTGCTTCCATGGTGTGGTGAGATTTCGCCCTGATTTGGGTGAGAAGTGGGATTTCTATGGTGCTGATTTGCGTCCGAAGATTCCTTTGGTTTCCGCCATGGAGATGTTTAGCCTGCTATCGCTAGGTAATGCTGGATTCATGATCTACGCGCTTGATAGTTCCCAATGTTGGGGAAGCGTGGCGGATCCGGATCACGCCTTCCGGCGAGGCAGCGGAAGAACAAAAATTTGGGCCGGGAGACAATCAATACAATTCAAAACTAAACACAATATGACCATTCATAGGGTGTTTCTCGGGGTTACCTTTCTGGCGTCTAGGTGCCTGGCTCCGACCAGTTTCACGAGGAAACTGGCACTTCGCGGTAGGCGAAGGCCTGATGAGATCAGCACGGATGGAAACTCCTCGTAAAGTTGGCCGGAACAAATTCCGGCGAGAGAGGCGGCGGCGGCGGCGACAAGCGGCGGCGACGGCGGCGTGAGGAGAGGAAGGGAGGCGGCGGCTTTTAGAGAGACTAGGGTTGTTATGATTGTGTAGTGTTTTATGATTTAGTCCTAAGTCTACCTTAAGTAGACTTAATGATGGACTTGGACCGGCCCAACGGGCCCGGGTCCAACGGATAAACATCCGGTTCATCCCCATCACTGTGACTTCTTCATAACTTCGATCGCCGATCAGATCGGACCGATCGACTCAGTTTCCAAAACTGAATACTATGATCTGAAAAACCATTTTTCAGAACCCCAGTGCAAAATGACCGTTTTGCCCCTCAACGTCGGGAAATCACGATTTCACCCCTGTTGACTTTTAGGAAGTCGCACTCCCCAAAATCCTCTTCTCATGCTCAACACAATGAGCTCAGTATCCGTGCGGGAATCTCGAGTCCAGTACTTGTGTGACCCTCAATGGTTCAGGGATACAGCTAGCCGTGGGCCCACAACCATTGTGGCTCCGGAATCACAATTCCGGATTTGCCCATCGGATCATGGTAAGAGCATCTAGCAACATCGCCCCATGATCCCCTAGGTATCACTGATAGTGCCTGCAAGAACCAGTTGGTCGTGGTTACCGTACAGTACGGTCCTTTCAATACATATATCCCGATCAGATCAACGACCATTGGTAAATGGAGAGTCGCTATAGATCCGATAGCTATGCATACATCTTGGAGATCGAATAGTGACATTGCGAGTGTAACTAGGTAAACACATTTACCTAAAACACTTCTAGTACTCTGGCCAGAGATTTATACACTATTATCCCCTCAGATAGCATAGGATATCCACGCATGTCTGCGAGCGGTGAATCCTCGATAACGATGCATCGACTCCTACATGCATCGGGGTCTCACCCAATCCCGCCGCCTGATGACCCCAAGTGAGTCGGCAAACGAGTCAAAGTGAGACGCCTATCATGTAGAGTCTCAATGACGTTTTGAGTCGTGAGGACTAATCAGTACAACCAAGACCTCGGACTTATCCACTCGACAAATGGTAACCACTTGGAAAGTTCGAACGAGGGTAGTTCGATAGATCACCAGGTCACTATCTATCTGCATGCTCAGAACATCACAATCTTCCCTACCAATGAAACATGGTACTTCGCATCGCAGATACTAGTCTCAAGCTCGGGCGGCCTTATCCTCATTTTGACGGCCCAATCGACTAAGAATATGTTCAGAATACACAGTGACTATTAGATGTGTTTCATGATAGCCGTCATACCCACTATCACATCTAACATACACTTTAGTGCATTCTAGGTCTTTACTCAACGCAATTGTTAATCATCATACAACACAATGAAAGTAAAGAATGCCATATAAATAAATGCGAATATCATATAGAAAGATTGTCATATACAAGAGTCTATAAACCCACACGCCACAAGTTGGCTAGTTGGGCATCTACTCTAACAATCTCTCACTTGCCCTAAAGCCAACTACTCATCAGACGTAGTCCCATTGTTTCGCGATGTTTTTCAAACAAGGGTCCTGGCAAGGCCTTCGTAAGTGGATCAGCAATGTTGTCTGCAGAGGCGACTCTCTCAACTGCTATGTCACCTCTAGCCACAATATCCCGGATTATGTGGTATTTCCTCAGTATGTGTTTGGATCTTTGGTGAGACCTAGGCTCCTTTGCTTGCGCAACGGCACCCGTGTTGTCGCAGTACACCGGGACTGGACCAACTCCATTAGGAATGACGCCCAACTCTTGGACGAAATTCCTTATCCAAACCGCCTCCTTAGCAGCAGCTGATGCTGCGATGTACTCAGCCTCAGTGGTTGAATCCACGATGGTGTCTTGCTTGGAACTCTTCCAAGAGATATCACCACCATTGAGCATGAATGCAAATCCAGAGGTTGACTTCGAATCATCCACGTCACACTGGAAGCTAGAATCAGTGTAGCCTTCCAGTTTCAGTTCACCACCCCATAGACCATGAACATATTTTTTGTCCTTCGTAAGTACTTAAGAATATCCTTCACAGCCTTCCAATGCAATTGGCCGGGGTTGGCTTGGTAGCGGCTCGTGACACTCAGAGCATGTGCGACATCCGGTCTAGTGGAGATAATGCCATACATAATACTACCTATTGTCGAATCATCCACGTCACACTGGAAGCTAGAATCAGTGTAGCCTTCCAGTTTCAGTTCACCACCCCATAGACCATGAACATATTTTTTTGTCCTTCGTAAGTACTTAAGAATATCCTTCACAGCCTTCCAATGCAATTGGCCGGGGTTGGCTTGGTAGCGGCTCGTGACACTCAGAGCATGTGCGACATCCGGTCTAGTGGAGATCATGCCATACATAATACTACCTATTGCCGAGTCATATGGCACACGTGTCATATTCTCTATCTCCTCATCAGTCTTCGGACACATAGACTTAGGTAGAGTGACCCCGTGGCACATAGGTAGGTGTCCTCTCTTTGACTCATCCATAGAGAACCTCTTAAGTATGGTATCGATGTAGGTAGCTTGGGTGAGTCCGAGCATCCGTTTTGATCTATCCCGATAGATCTGTATTCCAAGAATATAGGATGCTTCACCCATGTCCTTCATCGAAAATCTACTAGACAACCATACTTTAGTTGACTGCAGCATTCCTACATCATTCCCAATAAGTAGAATGTCATCAACATAAAGTACGAGGAATGTCACAGCGCTTTTAACTACCTTCTTATATACACATTGCTCCTCAGGATTCTTGATGAAACCAAATTCCTTAATTGTTTCATCGAATCTTAGGTTCCAACTTCGCGATGCTTATTTGAGACCGTAGATCGATCTCTGAAGCTTGCATACCTTATGCTCGCTTCCAACAGATGTGAAACCCTCAGGCTGCGTCATATAGATCTCTTCCTTAATGTTTCCATTAAAGAACGCAGTTTTCACATCCATTTGCCATATATCATAGTCGTACCATGCGGCTATGGCTAACAAAATTCTAATCGACTTGAATATTGCGACTGGCGAGAAGGTTTCATCATAGTCAACACCTTGCCTTTGAGTGTAACCTTTCGCGACTAGTCGTGCCTTGTAGGTCATTACCTTACCATCAGGCCCAAGTTTCCTCTTGTATACCCATTTACACCCAATAGGAACAATTCCTTCGGGAGGGTTAACAAGAGTCCAAACTTGGTTAGCATGCATTGAGTCAAACTCAGACTGCATTGCTTCAAGCCACAAATTAGAATCAGCATCGGAAATTGCCTCCTTGAATGTTCTTGGATCAGATCCAACAAATTGATCATCTTGATCATCTTCAAGGAGAAAACCATATCTCTCAGGAGCCCTAGGAACCCTTTCGGATCTCCTAGGTGCGACCATTTCTGGTACTGGCTCTGTAGGTGCAGGAGATTCACTTGGTACTTCGATTGGATCTCGAGCCTCTTCGAGTTCTACTATTTTGCCCTTTCTATCAAGTAGAAATTCCCTTTCCATAAATGTGGAATTCCTAGAAACAAACACTTTTGTTTCACTTGGATAGTAGAAGTAGTATCCAATGGAATTCTTTGGATACCCAATGAAGTAGCATAAGATGGATCTCGTATCCAGCTTATCTCCCACTGTCTGCTTCACGTAAGCAGGACATCCCCAAATCCTCATGAATGAGTACTTGGGTGGTTTGCCCATCCATATCTCATATGGGGTCTTATCCACTGCCTTAGTGTGGACATTGTTCAACAATATTACCGTCGTTTCGAGCGCATAGCCCCAAAACGAGGTAGGAAGTTCAGTGAAGCTCATCATAGATCGAACCATGTCCAACAAGGTCCGATTACGACGCTCCGCTACACCATTGAGCTGTGGTGTGGCCAAAGGGGTCCACTGTGCGAGAATCCCATTCTCTTTCAGATAGTCTTGAAATTCAGCACTCAATTATTCGCCACCTCGATCGGATCGAAGTGCTTTAATACTTTTTCCTAATTGATTTTCTACTTCAGCCTTGAATTCTTTGAACCTTTCAAAGGATTCGGACTTGTGCTTCATTAAGTACAAGTACCCATACCTAGAGTAATCGTCGGTAAAGGTGATGAAGTATGTGTGACCGTATTTAGTACCAATACTAAATGGACCACACACATTAGTATGGATCAAATCCAATAGGCCTTGAGCACACTCACCCTTGCCCTTGAAGGGTTGCTTAGTCATCTTTCCCTTAAGACAAGACTCACAAGTCGGTAGGGAGTTAATGTCTGACAGATCAAACATGTCACTCCTAACTAACTTGTTCATCCTACTTAGAGAAATATGACCTAGCCTAGCGTGCCAAAGTTGTGCTGGGTTCAAGTTATCGTGTTTCCTTTTAATCGTTGTTGTACGTGCTTCGACATCGCGAGTTGGAACGTCTTTTAATTTTAATGTGTATAAATCGTTTTCGCGTTCCCCAATTCCAATTAAACATTCATTCTTGTAAATATTGCAAATCGAATTAGCAAACATACAAGAATATCCATCACTATCAAGCATAGAAACAGAAATAATGTTCTTTATTAATTCGGGAACAAATAAAACGTTTCTCAACAACAACTTAAAATCAGAAGACAGAAATAAATAAACATCTCCTATAGCTACTGCAGCAACTCTTGCTCCATTGCCAAGCCTCAAGTGGATCTCACCCTCTCTAAGACGTCGGCTTCTTGTCATCACCTGCAAATCATTGCAGATATGAGATCCACATCCGATATCAAGTACCCAAGAAGTTGAACTAAGAGACATATTTATTTCAATGTAGAACATACCTTTCGCAGTTCGCAACTGCTCGAGGTACTCCTTGCAGTTCCTCCTCCAATGCCCAGGCTTGTGGCAGTGGTGGCAAATATCCTCATGCTTGTTTGGCTTGGAAGCCTTTGCCTTTGGCTTCTTGGTGGGCTTTTCCTCCTTCGCAGGGGCAGAACGCTTCGATCGACTCGACTCAGTTTCCAAAACTAAATACTATGATCTGAAAAACCATTTTTCAGAACCCCAGTGCAAAATGACCGTTTTGCCCCATCGGGAAAGAAACCCCGGTTTGACCCCTGTTGACTTTTAGGAAGTCGCACTTCCCG
>KV019600.1:37099-47104 GCA_001598015.1 Dorcoceras hygrometricum | reverse complement strand
GATCGACTCGACTCAGTTTCCAAAACTAAATACTATGATCTGAAAAACCATTTTTCAGAACCCCAGTGCAAAATGACCGTTTTGCCCCATCGGGAAATTACTATGATCTGAAAAACCAGTTTTTCAGAACCCCAGTGCAAAATGACCGTTTTGCCCCTCAACATTGGGAAATCACGATTTGACCCCTGTTGACTTTTAGGAAGTCGCACTCCCCAAAATCCTCTTCTCATGCTCAACACAATGAGCTCAGTATCCGTGCGGGAATCTCGAGTCCAGTACTTGTGTGACCCTCAATGGTTCAGGGATACAGCTAGCCGTGGGCCCACAACCATTGTGGCTCCGGAATCACAATTCCGGACTTTCCCATCGGATCATGGTAAGAGCGTCTAGCAACATGCCCCATGATCCCCTAGGTATCACTGATAGTGCCTGCAAGAACCAGTTGGTCGTGGTTAGCGTACAGTACGGTCCTTTCAATCCATATATCCCGATCAGATCAACGACCATTGGTAAATGGAGAGTCGCTATAGATCCGATAGCTATGCATACACTATTATCCCCTCAGATAGCATAGGATATCCACGCATGTCTGCGAGCGGTGAATCCTCGACAACGATGCATCGACTCCTACATGCATCGGGGTCTCATCCAATCCCGCCTCCTGATGACCCCATGTGAGTCGGCAAATGAGTCAAAGTGAGACGCCTATCATGTAGAGTCTCAATGACGTTTCGAGTCGTGAGGACTAATCAGTACAACCAAGACCTCGGACTTATCCACTCGACAAATGGTAACCACTTGGAAAGTCCGAACGAGGGTAGTTCGATAGATCACCAGGTCACTATCTATCTGCATGCTCAGAACATCACAATGTTCCCTACCAATGAAACATGGTACTTCGCATCGCAGATACTGGTTTCAAGCTCGGGCGGCCTTATCCTCATTTTGACGGCCCAATCGACTAGGAACTGTTCAGAATACACAGTGACTATTAGATGTGTTTCATGATAGCCGTCATACCCACTATCACATCTAACATACACTTTAGTGCATTCTAGGTCTTTACTCAACGCAATTGTTAATAATCATACAACACAATGAAAGTAAAGAATGCCATATAAATAAATGCGAATATCATATATCAAGATTGTCATATACAAGAGTCTATAAACCCACACGCCACAAGATGGCTAGTTGGGCATCTACTCTAACACCCAAGAGCAGCGATTGGAGTTGAGTGATATCCCGATCGTCCGAGAGTTTCCCGACATGTTTCCAGACGAGATTCCTGGATTCCCTCCAAGGCGTGAGATCGACTTCAGCATCGAGTTGGTGTCCGGGACTGCCCCGATTTCTAGAGCTCCATATCGGTTGGCGCCAGCAGAGTTGAGAGAGTTGAAGGATCAGCTGAGTGATCTCTTGGAGAAAGGCTTCATCAGGCCGAGCATGTCGCCTTGGGGAGCTCCGATTCTTTTCGTGAAAAAGAAGGATGGATCCATGAGGATGTGTGTGGATTTCAGACAATTGAATAAAGCAACAGTGAAGAACAAGTATCCTTTGCCGAGGATTGATGACTTGTTCGATCAGTTGTAGGGATCGATCGTTTACTCGAAGATTGATTTGCGTTCTGGTTATCACCAGTTGCGGATTAGAGAAGCGGACGTGGCGAAGACAGCTTTTCGGACTCGATATGGGCATTATGAGTTTCTTGTCATGCCGTTTGGGTTGACGAATGCCCCAGCTGTGTTAATGGATTTGATGAATCGCGTCTTCAGCGAGTATATTGATCGGTTCGTGATCGTCTTCATAGTTGACATCCTGGTGTACTCGAGGAGCTTTAGAGAGCATAAATTGCATTTGAGACTGGTGTTGCAACGATTGAGAGACTCACCGCTTTATGCCAAGTTCAGCAAGTGTGAATTTTGGCTTGATCGGATTATCTTTTTGGGTCATGTGATTTCAGCACAAGGAATTTCGGTAGATCCGAGCAAGGTCGAAGCAGTTCTTAACTGGGAGAGACCTCGAAATGTTTCTGAGATCCGTAGTTTCTTGGGATTGGCTGGCTATTATAGGCGTTTTATCGAGAAGTTTTCTTCGATAGCTAAGCCTCTGACTCAGTTGACTCAGAAGGATAAGATATTTGAGTGGACAGATGAGTGCGAGAACAGTTTTCAGACGTTGAAGGAGAAGTTGACTACTGCTCCTGTGTTGGCTCTACCGTCTGGATCCGGAGGATTCGTGGTGTGCTCCGATGCTTCTCTCAATGGTTTAGGATGTGTTCTGATGCAGAATGGGTACGTGATTGCCTATGCGTCTCGACAGTTGAAGCCTCAAGAGACGAGGTACCCTGTTCACGATTTGGAGTTGGCTGGGATAGTGTTTGCCTTGAATATTTGGCGACATTATCTTTATGGTGAAGAATTTGTGGTGTACAACGACCACAAGAGTCTGAAATATATCTTCATGCAGTCTAATTTGAACATGATGCAGCGACGATGGATGGAATTGCTCAAGGACTTTATGTGAGATTCAGTACCAGCCTGGGCGGATGAACTCAGTTGCCGACGCATTGAGTAGGAAGACCCAGCCTGCAATGCTTTCTTCTTTGAGTGTCTCTAAAGTCTATGAGCAGTTGAGTACTTCTGGTTGGAGATTTTAGCCGAGCGATCAGTACTTCATGGTTTCTACGATTCAGGTTGAGCCGCAGATTTTGTATGACATCAGGGAGGCGCAGAGGACTGATCCCTATATCCATGAGTTGAGGATTAAGGCCCAGAATGGTCAGTCTGACGATTTCTCTGTTTCTTCGGATGGTTGTCTGAGATTTCGAGGGAGATAGTGGTTCCAAACCTGATTGATTTGAAAGAGACCATCATGAATGAAGCGCATTGTAGCCGATACAGTGTGCATCCGGGCGAGAGAAAGATGTATCATGCCTTGAAGTCTCACTACTAGTGGGCAGGTATGAAGAGCGATATCTCTGATTTTGTTACTCGATGTCTGAATTTCCAGCAGGTCAAGGCTGAGAGGATGAGGCCTGGTGGATTGCTGCAAAGTTTGGAGGTGCCCCAATGGAATTGGGAGCACATCGCCATGGATTTCGTGACTCATCTACCTCGATCGAGCAGGGGATGTGATGCTATTTGGGTTGTGATTGATAGACTTTCGAAGTCAGCCCATTTAATTCCCTATGATGTGAGGTGCTCTATGAAAAAAAATGGCGAAATTGTACATCGACCATGTGGTTAGATTGCATGGAGTTCCGGTTTCGGTAGTGTCCGACAGAGATCTGAGGTTCACCTCTCGATTTTGAAAGAGTTTGCAGGCAGCGATAGGTTCGATATTGGCTATGAGTACGGCCTATCACCCACAGACTGACGGACAGTCTGAGCGGATTATCCAGACTTTAGAAGATATGCTGCGTGTAATTGTGATGGACTTCAGTGGTGGCTGGCAGGATTCTTTGTCCTTGGTTGAGTTTTCGTATAATAACAGCTACCAGATGACTATCGTAATGGATCCGTTTGAGGCGTTGTATGGTCGAAAGTGCAGATCCCCGATTTGTTGGGAAGAAGTTGGTGAGAGACAGCTTTCTACACCGGAGTTTGTTCAGCACATGAAGGATCAGATTGACTTGATTCGGAGCAGAATGAAAGCTGCTCAAGACCATTTCTCTAGCTATGCTAATAGAAGCCACAGACCTTTGGAGTTTGAGGTTGGCGACCGAGTGTTTCTCAAGATTTCTCCTTTCAAAAGCGTTACGCGATTCAGATTTAAAGGCAAGTGGGCTCCCAGACACGTTGGTCCTTTTGAGATTGTTGAGCGGATTGGACAGTTGGCTTATAGATTGAGGCTGTCCGAGGATTTGGCAGCGATGCATGATGTCTTTCATGTGTCTATGTTGAGAAAATATGAGCCAGATCCGTCTCATGTTTTGAGAACCGACGAAGTTGAGCTGGATTCTGCCTTAAGCTATGTGGAATATCCAGTGCAGATCCTGGATAGGAAGGAGAAGCAGCTGAGAAACAAGATTATACCGTTGGTGATGGTCCAATGGAGCAAGCATGGCCGAGAAGAAGCAACCTGGGAAGTGGAGGAGAAGATGAGACAAGACTGGCCTCATCTGTTTGAGCACTGATTGTGCAGATTTTTCCAGGTAAATTGCTGGTTTTTGCTTCGAATTTGAGTAGTGTTGTGCTGATTTTCATGTTTGATTGTTTTTGCCCTTGTTTGCCTTTGATTTCGAGGACGAAATCTCTTAAGGTGGGGAGAATGTGAGGAATCAGATTTCAAGAATTGTGATTAATCAGATTTTGGGTTATATTAGTCACGAGAATTATGATTTCGAATTCTGGAATTTCAGATTTGTGGTGAAATCTGATTTGATAAATTCAGATCTCACGAAGAGCATTCAGATTCCTAGTCGCAGGATTTATCATTGGTGAAATCTGGATTGAAGAGAGTGCTGCGTTTGTATTTCGTGATTTTCAGATGTCAACATTGGTCAACGGAACTGTAGCGTGTGATCGCTGGATTGAGAGATCTGGTTTCGTTGTATCGAGCGCGAGTAATAGTTGCGTGATGAGATCTGCTGACGTAAACAGATTTCACGTGTTGGTCAACCGTAGAGTTGAAGTCTGGTGTAGCGCTTTTAGATGAGAGATCCGTTTTTAAGCGCTAGCGTTGTATTTCGAGGAGAGATCTATTTTGAGCAATGCGGCGTCGTTCCAATTAGTTGCTGCGTCATTGTTTTGGATTTCCAGCTCTTAGCGTGTTTTGTATTGCTATGCGTAGAGATCTGTTTTAGTGATAGCGCTGAGATCTGTTTTAGCGTTGAGCGCTGAGATCTGTTGCGTTGAGCGCTGAGATCTGTTTTACCGAAACACTGTCGTTTTGACTTGTGAGCGGGCGTTTGTTGTTAACGCTGGGATCTGTTGATTTAAGCGTGGATTGAGAAATCTGATTGGCGCTATTTTGCAATTGTAGGAATCTGTTTTTGTCGGTGATTGACTTAGACAGTAGCGATTCATTTGAGGATTTAAATACAAGTGTTGAGTTACACTTAGAATATTTTGCACCCGATATTTCTTATCCTCTTCCTCCTTTGAAACCCTCGACTTGCTACTGTTCACCGTAACTTTCTACCACCGATTCCCGTCGCTTCCAGCCTTTGTTTTTGAAGATCTTGGTGGCGCTGAACTCCCCTAGTTTAGCTCTTTCGATTGCTACCCATTTTAGACTTTGAATTAACGCTGGATTGGAAGCGTGGAGCTGCTAGCGTTTGAAGCTTTTGGAGAAATCTGTGCCGTGCGTTTCTCCTGCTATCGTGAGCTTTTGGGTGAACATTTCTCGTTGATTTGAGCTTTGTTCTAGTAGATAATACCTGCATAGATGTTTAGAACTTGAGGTTAGTTTTGGCCGTAGGTATTAGAATATTAAGGCTTAGAATTGTGCTTGAGTTAAGCTAATTCTCAAGGCCTTGAAACAGATTTCAGTTCCCAGGATTTGGGTTGAGCTTTGCCGTGGAACTTCAAAGGCCGTGGAGTTGAGTTAGTTGCTGGCCGTGGTTCTTGAGATTTGTTGAGGTAGAATTTGAGGAGTTAAGGTACGATTGAGCAGCTCTTAATGGCTTGAAGCGTGAACATGGCTGTATTTCCCTGCTATGAAATCTGTTGGCTTGCTACTGTGATTGTTACGCGAAACAGTGTGTGTAATTGATTGATTTGCATGATGTTTTATTGTATTGATTGTATGCATTATGCATTGATATTGATTGGCATACATGCATACATATTGAGCCTTGACAGATTGATTTGATGACCTGATTGGGTGCCACATTGTGACTGGTAGACTGATGAGTCGTGCCCGAAAAGTCCAACGCTATCATCGGAGTGGTGACTACCGGATTCGAGTGTCTACCACCGAGCTGTGATGGGCTAACGGGCCCCGATGATCACGGACCGATGATTTCCATCGGCTGATTGGCCGTGCGTGGTATAGAAGCTTGATTTGATTTGCCATTTGATGGACTGGTCTAGCTATCCGATTCTTTGATAGCCCTCATGCATTCATAGCATTTATTTATGGCATGTTGCATGTTTAGCTATTTTGATAGCTCTTCGTACTGAGGCTTGACCTCGTATTTGTTTTCCTGCTTTTGTATCTTGGGTCTGCGTTACCCATTTGCAGGATCTTCAGGTATCCAGGCTGGACAGAGTGGTGGTACAGCTGGTCGATCCCCGTTTGGGCTAACGGGCCCCGATGATCACGAACCGATGATTTCCATCGGCTGATTGGCCGTGCGTGGTATGGAAGCTTGATTTGATTTGCCATTTGATGGACTGGTCTAGCTATCCGATTCTTTGATAGCCCTCATGCATTCATAGCATTTATTTATGGCATGTTGCATGTTTAGCTATTTTGATAGCTCTTCGTACTGAGGCTTGACCTCGTATTTGTTTTCCTGCTTTTGTATCTTGGGTCTGCGTTACCCATTTGCAGGATCTTCAGGTATCCAGGCTGGACAGAGTGGTGGTACAGCTGGTCGATCCTCGTTTCCTTGAGTCCCAGTATATTGTATTACGTATTGATCCGGGGGATGCCCCGTGATTCTATGTATTTGGGGATCTGATTATGATTTAAGATTTGATGTTACCTGACTGTATAAGTTTGAGTTAACTTATATTTTGATTATCGATATTTTGACTGTATGTTTTTACGTTCAGGCCCAAAAGACTTCAAAAATTTGTAAGCCCTGATTTAATGCTTCCGTGTTTATGCGTTTATTAAGTGTTAATTGTGAGTAATTAGCACGGGGCCTGACAATATTGATTGATTCGTGATCGTCTTCATAGATGACATCCTGGTGTACTCGAGGAGTTTGAGAGAGCATAAGGAGCATCTGAGACTGGTGTTGCAGAGATTGAGAGACTCGCAATTGTATGCCAAGTTCAGCAAGTGTGAATTTTGGCTAGATCGGATTATCTTTTTGGGTCATGTGATTTCGGCGCAAGGAATTTCCGTGGATCCGAGTAAGGTCGAAGCAGTTCTTAACCGGGAGAGACCTAGGAACGTTACCGAGATCCGCAGTTTCTTGGGATTGGCTGGCTATTACAGGCGTTTATTGAGAAGTTCTCTTCTATAGCCAGGCCATTGTCTCAGTTGACACAGAAAGGAAGTTTGTTTGGACTGACGAGTGCGAGTTTAGTTTTCAGACGTTGAAGGAGAAGTTGACTACTGCTCCTGTTTTGGCTCTAGCGTCTGTATCCGGAGGATTTTTGGTGTGATATGACGCTTCTCTCATGGTTTAGGATGTGTGTTGATGCAGAACGGGTACGTGATTGCCTATGCGTCTCGAGATGGATGGAATTGCTCAAGGACTTTAACTGTGAGATTCAGTATCAGCCTGGGCGAATGAACTCGGTTGCCGATGCCTTGAGTAGGAAAACCCAGCGTACGATACTTTCTTCTTTGAGTGTCTCTAAAGTCTATGAGCAGTTGAGTACTTCTGGTTGGCGTTTCGAGCCGGGTGATCAGTACTTCGTGGTTTCTTTGATTCAGGTAGAACCGCAGATTGTGAATGACATCTGGGAAGCGCAGATGACTGATCCGTACATTCATGAGTTGAAGATTAAATCCCGAAGTGGTCAGTCTGATGATTTCTCCGTTTCTTTGGATGGGTGTCTGAGATTTCGAGGAAGATTGGTGGTTCCGAACTTGATCGATTTGAAAGAGACCATTATGAATGAAGCGCATTGTAGTCAGTACAGTGTGCATCCGGGCGAGAGAAAGATGTACCATTCCTTGAAGTCTCACAATTGGTGGGCAGGTATGAAGAGCGACATTTGGCTTTTGTTGCTAGATGTCTGATTTTCCAACAGGTCAAGGCTGAGAGAATGAGACCTGGTGGATTGTTACAGAGTTTAGCCCCAATGAAATTGGGAGCACATCACCATGGATTTCGTGACTCATTTACCTCGGTCGAGTAGGGGATGCGATGCAATTTGGGTGGTGATTGATAGACTTTCGAAGTCGGCTCATTTTATTCCCTATGACGTGAGGTGTTCAATGAAGAAAATGGCAAAGCTGTATATCGACCATGTGGTGAGATTGCATGGAGTTCCTGTTTCGATAGTGTCCGATAGAGATCCAAGATTTACTTCCCGATTTTGGAAGAGCTTGCAAGCAGCGATGGGTTCAAGATTGGCTATGAGTACAGCCTATCACCCATAGACAGATGGCCAGTCTGAGCGGACTATTCAGACTTTGGAGGATATGCTGCGTGCAGTAGTGATGGATTTCAGTGGTGGTTGGCAGGATTCTTTGTCGTTGGTTGAGTTTTCATATAACAACAGCTACCAAGTGACTATCGAAATGGCTCCATTTGAGGCGTTGTATGGTCGTAAATGCAGATCTCCGATTTGTTGGGAAGAAGTTGGTGAGAGACAGCTTTCTACCCCTGAGTTTGTGCAGCATATGAAAGATCAGGTTGATTTGATCCGAAGTAGAATGAAGGCTGCACAAGACAGATTCACTAGCTATGCTAACCGAAAGCGTCGACCGTTAGAATTTGAGGTGGTGATCGGGTATTTCTCAAAGTTCTCCTTTCAAGAGCGTGATGCGCTTCAGATTTAATGGCAAATTAGCTCCTAGATTCGTTGGTCCCTTTGAGATTATTGAACGAATTGGACAATTGGCTTATCGTTTGAGGCTGCCTGATGAGTTAGCAGTGATGCATGACGTTTTTCATGTGTCAATGTTGAAGAAATATGAGCCAGATCCGTCCCATGTTTTGAGAACCGATGAAGTTGAGCTTGATTCTGCCTTAAACTATGTTGAATATCCAATTCAGATTATGGATAGGAAGGAGAAGCAGCTGAGGAACAAAGTAGTTCCGTTGGTGATGGTCCAATGGAGCAAGCATGGCAAAGAACAAGCAACTTGGGAACCGGAAGAGAAGATGCAGCGCAAGTGGCCGCATCTGTTTGAGTAGATATTGTATTAGATTTTGGTTTCTGGTTATGTTCTTCCCTAGTTGTCGTTTGTTGATTGCCCTGTTATCTTGAACTCTTGGGTTGAATTAGATGAATTTCTGTTTCGTATTCTGATTGTTTGATTGATTTTCCCTGAGTTTGCCTTGATTTCGGGGACGAAATCTCTTAAGGTGGGGAGAATGTGAGATATCAGATTTGGATTAGTGGTTAATTTTGTTGATTTGGGATTAGCCACGTGAATTTTGAGGATTTTGCGTTGTTGAAATTTTATAAGTATTAGAAATCAGACGTAGCGTTAGTATTAGAAGCAGACGTAGCGAATTTTGGCGAAGTCTGGTAGCAGCTAGCTCCTGTAGCTCACGTCTGGTTTACTGTAGCTCTCAGCTGATGAATTTTTGTATCAGTAGAGATGACGTAAGCGTGACGCGTTTTTATCTGCTGGCATTAGTTGCGTTAGAAGGAGCGACCAGTCGATGGTTTGAGGAACCAGTCGCGAGATATCTATCGACAGATATGATGATGTATGCTGTGCGACGTCGTTTTGATAAGTTGAAACGCTACGTTTTGAGTGTTGTGTCTGGTACCAGTCGCGAGAGAATTGTTGTGAAGAATGCGTTGCGGCTGGGTGACCAGCTGTTGGCAGCAATGCTTACGTCACCGTTACGGCGTCGTTTAGATTAGTTGACGCGTCGTCATTTTGGCTTGTTTTGCGTAACCAGTCGACTGATGGGTTTTTGTAGAGATCTGTTACCAGCTTTTGGTTGCTTCACGAGAGATAGCTGTTGTCAGCTGGTGAAGCTTTGCGATGTCGTTTGAGTTAGTTGGAACGCTGTCGTTTTGATGTTCTTTTGAGAATACAGCGACTGGTTGTTGCGACTGGTTTTTTTGAGAGCAAAAGCTGGTTACTGTTATAAGATTTCTACTGTAGCATTTCTCGACGACTGAATTAGAGGAACAGCAGCTAGTCGATTTAGAGATATATATATATAGAAGTGTTGATCGACACTTAGAA
>KV019599.1:247299-265128 GCA_001598015.1 Dorcoceras hygrometricum | reverse complement strand
ATTAATCACAAAACCCTAGACTAAAACCCTAAGCAAAGCCGCCCCTCTCTTCTTCCTCGACGCCGCCGCCGCCGCCGCCTTGTGCCGCCGCCGCCGCCGCCCCGTTGTCGCCGGAAATTCGTTTCCGGCCAACTCGACGAGGAGAATCCGATCGTGCTGATCTCGTCAGGACTTCTAGTGCAGTCTGACGAAGGAGTCCCGAATCTGGTCGTGGACCGGATTGACGAATCTACCGCAATCAACCGAGAAGCGCCGGGTTCTTGAAACATCGGTTGGAGCCAGGCACAAGTGCCAGACAGGTGACTTGCTAAACACCCTATGTATGTTGATACGTAGATCTGTTTTGATTATTCGTATTGATCGCATCCCGGTAAAATTTTTGTTCTTCCGCTGCCTGCCGGGGTGCGGATCCGGACCATTCCCAACAATATGGTCCACTTCTGAGTTCAATTTCATGGCCTTAAAAACCATTAGTTTGATTAACCAGCCGCATCATACTGCCCACTTGACTTTAATTCATCTTATCTTGTATATGTAAACATAAATATCACAATAAAATATATGGGCAAGTGCAATAACTACATTTTTTTAATCGATTCAACTAACCAAAGTCTTTACTATTTAATATCCATTTTTTATGCCTCTGCCGACAACTCAGTCATTATACATAATTATAATATCAATTACTTTAATAAATAAATAACCCCCATCACAAATTTTAAGTGTACCTATCGATCCAAATTATTTCCGTACCTTTGTTTCTTTTTTCTGCTAAACGTAGCTAGATAACATGTAAAAATATAATGATCTAGTCTCCCAAAATAACCTCGCATTAATTTTAATTATGTTTTAAAAGCTACATGATTCAATACAATATTCTTGGAAGCATTTTCATTATTTTGCATTGTCAACCAAGTAACATCATAGAATGTAGCTAGTTGTCTTTTTAGCCCAGTCTGGATATCCAGGGCTAGCCCAGCCCGCTATAGAATTAAATTTTGGCGGATTCGAATAGGCCCATTTCTTAAGTGGAAATGGACAATGGATATTTACTAGGATGGGCCCTTTATTAGACAGTATTCGTCTTGCTGATGGACTAATTGTCACATTTTGCATTTCCGAAACAATTTCTGAAAATCGATTTTTTTTTTTTTAAAGCAGCAACAAGGAAACTAGATCTCGATTTGCTTTGTAAAATCTAAGATAGGGACATCAGAGCTCTATCCTTGGATCTGATGTTCGAATCTATGACATATTTCTGATTCAAATCTAATTTGTGTGAAAACAAGAATTTTAAATTATACATGGTAATCTAACCATATATGATTGTGTATATAATTAGATAGACGTGTGACCAAATTATGTTTTTGTATATGTTATTAACAAGTTCTTCCTTTTTTCAAATTTTATAGTATGATCTTATTTTTGTAAAGATTGAATAGGAGAAAAATAATTAGGGTCAAAATAAGACAAATTTAAAAATCCTAACTGTAATACTATGTAGGCAACTCAGATTATAATAATCATTTTTCAGTCAACTATGCTAAATTTGCAAGAAAGTTAGTGGACCAATATTTGAAATATTACGACTAAATTAAAAATAAGGTAACCATATATTACCACAAAACCAAATTTCCAAAAAATACAAATAAGAAAAATGACAAGACTCAAATAATACAATTACTTAAAAGTATAAAAAGAAAATGATTAAAATTTTGATATTACAAGATTAAAAAAGGGAATGTACTTTAATTTTTAAAATATATATACAAAACCAAAAAATAAATAAATAAATTTATGTGCAGTAGATCCCCACGGCTTTTTTATTTGTTTATTGTAAATAAATAAAATGTTTAACAAAGTAACGTAAATAGAAACGGTTTACTAAATTACCGTAACACGCCTTCTTGATCGGCGTGACTTCATTTTGTATTTGAAGTCACGCCCTCAGCCTTGGCGTGTCTTCAATTTTTTTTTTTCGTAAGCAAGTCACGCCCTCGGCGCAGGCGTGACTTGCTTAATTTTTTTTTAAAAAAAATGAAGTCACGCCCATGGCAGCGGCGTGACTTCGATATAATTTTTTTTTTAAAAGAGTTCACGCCCTCATGCAGGGCGTGACAAACTTTTCAGAAAAGTGATCACGCCCTGCACAAGGGCGTGATATGTCTTCGTCGCTTCCGCAATCCTCTCCTATAAATAGCATCGTTTTGTTACATTCGAATCACCTCTAAATCCCTCTCTAAATCCGTTAACATATAATCTTTTCAATTCCCGTAAAATATTCTCTTATAATAATTTTCTTCCATTTTGAACCAGTTCGAGACGTTTTCTTCAACAAATATACGGATCGATATTCATATATCTCGCAGTCGTCGTCGTGATTTCGATTAAAAGGTACATATTTTTTATAGTGTTTATATTAAACAATTAACATTATTATTATTGTTCTGATTATTATTATTAGTATTATATTAATGTTATTAGTATTTTTATTATTATTATTGAATTTTGTATACAACATGTCTAAGAGAGTCCTTTTATAGAACGGCTTAAATATGGCTTGTCCCTGCCGATCTTCCTGAAGGGACGTTGCTTTGTCTAAGGATGTTGGTTTTTAAGTGGGCCTTAGCCCCTCCAACTACCTGGAAGCACTCTTAGAGAATGTTAGTCCATAATTTTTAAAATGCATTTGAAATATTATTAAGATATTATTAAATTATCTATTACAAATTTTATCTAACAAATCATTATTTTATAATCAGTATTATTCATGAAATCATTATTTTATTTAACGTAAGAATTTATTTAATTAATAAATAATCTTTTAATTAATGAATTTTAAAATCATTATTTTATGTGCCCTAATATTTTTGTTTTTTAACTATTGATTTTTATTTAACAAATTATTATTTTGTTAAATATATGATGTCAATAAAAGTATTATTTGGTTAACAATAAATTTTTTAACTAATGATTTTTATTCATATAATCATTATTTTATGTAATGTAGGATGTAAGTAAAAGCAATATGTATTTAACAAATTATTATTTTATGTCATATATGATGTTAGGCCATAGATTTTCATATTGAATTTAATATGTTATGAAAATATTATTATCAATATTAATTCTGATTACCTTTTTAATTTGTGTAGGAATGGATAGTGTCGCATTGCTTTTATACATCGGAGGTAATATTATTATAGAACATAATACGGTGCAATACAGTACTAGTGCGACCAAAGCAACCCGTGTTTCACGATCTATCAGTTTTCGTGAATTGAAGGAAAAGGTGTACAGATTGCTAAATATTGACAGTTCAAAATTTACTTTGAAGCTATCATCCAAATATTCCTTCAATGACAAGTCAAGGTATGTCGAGGCCCATCTTGAAATTGACGATGACAACAATTTACAATTTATGTTGGATATTAGTAACGACGTGCAGTGTCTTGAATTGTTTATCGAAACCGAACCTATTGAACGACATGTCGCTGTTGATGATCCTGAATCATATATTCCACGTATAACTCAAGGATTGAATGCACTGGGATTCAATTCAGTTGGATATAATGAGGATGCCAGTACATCAGCGTTTGCTTGGCATGGAGCAACAGATCAAAATCGTTATACTTCAGACCACGATATTGGGGACTGGGATCAGTATGTCAGACCGACCTTAGAAGAAAATGTTTCATGGCCATTTTCTAGTGCGAGACAATGGAGCTTTGTTGACGACCCACTTGATATTTCACGGAACGCACATATCGGCTCCTCGGTTGGCGCAATTCCACGTGATATTGACTTAGATCGTTCGAACCCACATGTAGACCATGAGGACCACGGACTACATGAGTTGTCGTCAGATATTCATCGTGACGACACTGATATATCTACTGAGCCTGATCTGTCCGTCAGTGACACGGATGAAGATGATGGTGGAGATGCCAACGACAGATTTGAAGACATTGGTCCATCTCATGTTAATCGCAGTGATCGTATGCATTCACCACATCATGCAGCACCACCAGTCCAGCAATCCTTATATGATGTCCCGGAGTTCTTTAGCACCATATATGACGAGCAATGTCCTGATTCTGTTGGAGTGCCTTCTGTATCAGGTTTGAGTTATTACAATGCGGATAGAGGAGAGATTTCTACTAACATGGTTTTCAAAGATAAAAAACATTTGATATCAGCCGTAAAGGATTTCTCGGTTAGGGTTGCTCGACGCGAGTACGAAGTTGTGGAGAGTACGAAGACTCTGTGGAAAGTTCGATGCAAGAACAGAGCTTCAAGCGTAAATTGTAGGTGGGGCCTCCGGGCATCAGTGAAATCAAGAACTGGGTTTTTCAAAATCACGAAATATGGCAACATCTTGCAATGTGATTGTTGCCTCACCACATCTAAGGTGGAAAGTATGAGTCTCGCGACGCCACCGTTCAACCAGAGCAGTAATCAAGTGATTGTCATAAATACAATCACCGCAACACAAGATACCGTAAAAACCCATCTCGTTCAGACATGACCGAACACGACGATGAAGCACACCAGATTTCCATAGATCCCATATCAAATTATCTGAACGACGAACTCTTAAAGTATGGTCCAAGTTATCGGGTTGAATGACATTTGAAATATGTGATTCTTGAAGGTAAAGGACGCTACGCTCTACAGGTCCTGCTTCTACCGACATCCTATATTATATAAAATAATGATTGTTAAATAAAAATATTTAGTAAATTAAAAATAAATTTTTAACAAAAATCTTCTTCTAATGACATTCTCTAATCTAATGACATAACATAAAATTTTGTTCTAATCACATCATATATTACATTAAATTAGATAAATAAAAAACAATACTAATATCAATAATAATAACAGTAATATACTACTACTAATAATAACAAACATAACAATATTAATAATAATGATAATAACGATAATTATTAACGTAAACAATATAAACGGTACGTACCTCAACTGTAGAATTAGAATTCTACGTATCTAAATGGAGTTCAAAATTTTCTTTTACGCACCTTAAACTGATGTTTCGTACAAAAAAAATCTACAAAACATGAAACATGATATTAGTACGATTATATAAAAGAATCACATATTAATATAAAAAACGAATAGAAATATAATATGTACCTTCTTTTCACGAGATATGAGCTTCGGTTAATAGATCACGAACTAATGATTATATATTTGCAAGATATATGCAAATTATATAGAAATATGATAGAGAATTCGATAATATAATCAAGATGATAATTGAAAGGGGAGTAAAAGAAACGATTGAGAGAAATTGTTTGGTGCATTTCGAACTAATGCCTACCCCTCCATTTATAGTCGACGAGCAAAGAACCGGACAACACATATCACGCCCTCGTGCAGGGCGTGATTCACTTTTCTGAAAAGCATATCACGCCTACCGAGAGGGCGTGATTTGCTTTTCAGAAAAAAGGCGTACGCAAGTCACGCCCTCTGACAGGGCGTGACTTGATTTTAAAAAAAAAAAATAACGCAAGTCACGCCCTCGCTACTGGCGTGACTTGCTTGTTTCAAAAAAAAAAACGTATCAGAATTGTATCACGCCCTCGCGGAGAGCGGGATACATTAGTTTTACAACCTCTCTCATTCCACGTTATTTTATAAAAAAAAAAAAAATTACAATATACAGTTAAAAAGATCCCCACACCAAGGGAATTCGACGTTGCTATCAACCCCTTATATGGGGTTGTGTCCTACATGTATGGGATCCATATGATACCTTCGACTAGTGATATTCAAGCAAAACTTAAAAAAATAAAAATACTTGAATGACTCCAATACCATTATTTCTGGAAAATTCTCGTCATATATTACAATAATGTTTTATTGGTTTTGTACTTCGAAAAGATTTGATGTTCATATCTATTAAATAGATCTCCCACGTCGGACTGAATAAGTTCATATACAGACTTGGATAAATTTCCATCCTCTTTAGGTAAGTTCTGAGGTTGGGTTAGTCCAAATTCATGATTTTGACAATATCAAAATAACTTCGTACTACATTTTATGCTTTACCAATTTAGGTTGTCATTCAATATAAAAGGTTATTTTTATGAAACAAATATGATGCGCATTTAAATCTTTAACAAATATTGATATGGGCCACACTATTTGAGTGCGTTATGATTGGGCTGTTCGGCCCATGAGTCAAGGGAGATGCGTGTCTAACTGCTGGTGCTATCTCAATTCCTTAGAGATCAGTCTTATACTTCCCCTACCGTCTGTCTTATCTCCAACAATATAGTATTACCCGTTAAGATCTGACATTACACTTCTATAGTCCACATGGTCAACCAGATCAAGCGGCATAACATCAGCAGTTTGACGTATGAGAACTTCCCAAGAGATCACCCATCACAGTACTGCTCTCACTCATGCACGCTTAACTCAACAGAATGAAAATTTTATAGAAATTATTAGAATAAGTGCTTGTAAAGGGGTAAAAGCGTGGTTATATAACACGCCTCTCTCCCCTGTTTTTCTTCTTCTTTTTAGCCAATGTATAAATACTCACCTTGTTCGTCTATTGTATATTGATTGAGAAACGGTTATTGAAAGAATCGATCTTTTCTCCAAATTATAATATGGTATCAGATAGACCCGGCCACGGGCCGGTTCCGGGTCGGAACCGGCGGGTCCGGGTCCGTAAATCCCGGAACCGGAACCGGAACCGGAACCGCGAGAACCGGTTCCGGTCCGGGTCTGGAACCGGCGGTTCCGGGCCGGTTCCGGAACGGTTTTCGGTTTTTTTTTTTTTTTCGAATTTCGTGTTATTAAAAAAAATAAAAAAACGGTTTTTTAAACGAAAAAAATGATATTAATTTAAAAAAAAATTCCTTTTTTGAAATTTGATTTTGGAAATTCAAATTTTCAAATTCAAATTTTGAATGTAATTTTGTTATTTCAAATTTGAATTATAATAAATTAGAATTTTAATTTAAATTTTTGGATTTTGAATTCGAATTTTAATTTGTGTTTGAATTCGAATTTAAATATAAAAGAATAATAATTGAGATTTGAATTTGAAATTTGAAATGTAATTCCTTTTAAAAAATAAATGTTATTGAATAACAATACAAATAACTTGAAATTACAATAGAAAGTAAAAGATATAAATAGAAAGTTAAAATACAAATAACTTGACTAATCACATTCACTAGTGCCTCCTCCTCCAGTTGTTGTTCCAGAAGTGCCCTCGGTGTCTTCGTCGTCATTTGTTTCGTCTTGGTCTTGTGTTCTTGAGGCAGCTCTTGACCAATCGTTGAGAAGACATTGGGCTTCCAAATTCTCCGGCCTAATGGTAGATCTCCTCTCGTCCAGCGTGTTTCCTCCCATGCTAAATGCTTGCTCCACCGCAACGTCCGGTCACGAATTAAATTTTGGACCTTGGTTCATCGTGATGTGATGATACTAGAGGTGGTGTGTTGTGTTTGTGTAGCTACTTGTGAACCATATTTTTCATTATTCAGTATAAATTTCAGTTAAACTATGTCTAACACTAGAAAGAATCATGGAAGAAGAAGGGCAAGTGTCAGTAATTGGATTTAAGGAATCATAGTACAAAGTAAGTAATTCACCTAAACCATCTAATTTAAGTCTAGGATCTAAAACTATGGCACATAAAAATATTTCAGGAATATTTAAAAAATATTTCTCCCATTTAGTTTTCATACTAATTATGCATTCAATTAATGGGGGCTCATTAGAATTTAAATGTTCGCAAAATATACATGCAACATTAAAAAGATGTGTAACAACTAAATGACATGTAGGATAATAAACACCAGAAATTTGATCAGTGGCATCGCTAAACACTTTTAAAATTCACATATTATTGTGCAAATATTCCATTGGTTTGAAAATAAATAAAGACTAGAAGATTGAACAACTTGGCCAAAAAATCCACATAATAATTCTTTATATTCAAAAGTAGACAACAAAAGCTTGTAGGTTGAGTTCCAACGTGTCGGAACGTCGCGTGCAAATCGTTTAGCCCTCATGCCATTTGCTTTACAAAATCTACCCCATTGTTTCATAACTTGGGGATGTGTCCACGGATAATGTATTGCAGTTCTAATTGGTTTAATATAAGTTTCTAAACTTCTAAATCCATCTTGTACACACAAGTTTAAAATATGACATGTGCATCTAATATGAAAGAATTTACCACCTATCGATGGTTGACACATTCTTATTAATTCATCAATACTACACGTGTTGGCACTTGCATTATCAAAAGAAATTGAAAAAATTTTGGAAGTTAAACCATATTCTTCTAAAATAAGAAACATCAGATGAGAAATATTTTGTGCAGTGTGTGGATCATTGAAACAACGATATGCAAGCAAACGTTTTTGTATGTTCCATGCATTATCAATCCAGTGACAAATAATTCCCATGTACGAGCAAGATTGCCAATGGTCACTCCAAATATCAGAGCACAGAGTAACTTTGTTATCTAAACTAGCAAATTCTTTAATTAATTCATTCTTTTGTGTAGCTACCAATTTGTGAATTGTGCGTTTAAGTGTGTTACGTGGGATGCGCCTAATTGCAGGATTAGCACTAGATGAAAGCCAGTTTTGGAAAGATAATTTATCACCAAAGCTAAAAGAAAGTTGTTCTACAGCTACAAATCTAGCAGTTTCATCTCTAAAATCAGATTCAGAAAATTTAAAAAGTTGAGATTCTTTACCAGATTGTGATGAAAATGTAGGTATTTGACTTTGAGATCTAGAAATACCGATTTCCACCGGATGATTCTTCTCTATGTGCCGGATCAGGGTGCCATATCCTCCTCCATGTTGCCATTTGTAGGCTTTCGAACAGTATTTGCAAATAGCTTGTAGATCACCAGAGGGAAGTGTCACCTTATCAAAGTGCTTGATGAAGATGGCGGATTGTTGTGACCTCCCACCCATCGATACCGTAGGCGCCGACGGTATCGATGTGCTACCTTGAGTGCCTTGAGATTGTTGATAAGTTGGTTGGACATCAACATCTTGAAGAGTATTTTCATCATCGTCGTCGAATAAAAAATCGAGATCTTGGTTGTTCAATGGAGAAAAATTTCTCGCAGGGGGAACAATAGATTTTCCCTTACCCCCACCACGACGACTTGATTCCGCCATTTGATAGTATAGAAAAAGAATGAGAGATAGAATATGAGATAGAAAGAAAAAAGATTGAGAGATAGATGATTTAGATATAGAAAAAGATTGAGATACAGGGGGGGGTCGACCGTTACATGCAGATTTCAAAATTTTTTTTTTATAAATTGACGGAACCGCCGGGCCGGGTCGACGGGTCGACAAAATTGTAAACCGGAACCGGCCCGTTTTTGGCCGGTTCCGGTCCGGGTCCGGGTCTAAACCCGTTGACCCGGTTAACCGGCCCGTTGACCACGGGCCGGTTCCGATTCGGGTCCGGGTCCGACCCGAACCGTGGCCAGGTCTAGTATCAGAGCTTGCTCCAGAATTCTGCCTCCAACTCCTTGATTAATAGATCTCTGCCTTTCCTCTTGCACCACCAGTGATAATATTTTCGAGATTGTAGGTAATGGATCCATTAGCAGAATTTGTGCCCTAATCTGAGCCAGTTTGTATCCCAGCCTCGGACTACGCATTTGAATGCTATCCATTCTGTGCTAAAATACATCAAAGGAACAGTTGGACAAGGTCTATTTTACAGTGCGTCAACCAATACCAAGATCAGTGTGTTTTCAGATTTGGATTGGGCAGCTTGTCCTGATACTCGACGTTATGTTTCTGGGTTTTGTGTCTTACTCGGGGAATCACTCATATCCTGGAAATCAAAGAAACAACAGCAATTTCCAGATCATCTGCTGAAGCTGAATATCGTTCCATGGCTCATGCTACATGTGAAGTTGTTTGGATCTTATCACTGCTCAAAGACCTTCGACTCACATATGATGCACCAGCTCTGTTCTTTTGTGACAGTAAGTCAGCCATTCACATTGCCTCTAATCCTGTTTTTCACGAACGGACTAAGCATATTGAGATCGACTGCCACACTATGAGAGAAAGATTACAACAGGGCCTTTTCAAATTGCTACATGTATCTACAACTTTGCAGCTTGCCGACTTATTTACCAAATCACTACTACCTTCTAGATTTCGGCTGCTACTATCCACCTTGAGGGGGCATATTACAATAAGTGCTTGTAAAGGGGTAAAAGCGTGGTTATATAACACGTCTCTCTCCCCTGTTTTTCTTCTTCTTTTTAGCCAATGTATAAATACTCACCTTGTTCATCTGTTGTATATTGATTGAGAAACGGTCATTGAAAGAATCGATCTTTTCTCTAAATTATAATAGAAATTTTATAGCATTCTCTCGAATTCGAATTATATATAGAGCTTCATGCATGATAATAGCCTGTTTTAACTCTATTAGGAAAACGAATGTATTAATTCAAATTTTTCGATATTATATTATCAGCAATAAAATTTGATATGGCTCCATGTTTCTTTAATGAATCAATTGTTGAATTTGATGGTCCGCGTGTGATATAAATTTTATAGAGAGGACAAAGGTATAGGTTGCGATAAGTACAAAATGTTGTAGTATTTTGTTTTGTTACGAGTTTTCATGTACAAATGACAAATGTTTTGTCCATTTGCCATAAATTATGGGTGTCTGCCTCGCAATGATTGTGGATGACAAAAACGTTTTAAATTATTCAATTATTGGGAATGAATAGTTATCTATTAGCAATCCTTATTAAAAATAATATAATTGGAAAGATTAATATTAATATTTAAAATATAGTACATCCAATTTCAATAACACTTGTTGTCCAAGTCATTCTTTTAGTAGAGGTAGTATCCTTAACACCTTTTTGGTTTCGAGTTGATCTACTTATCTATACTATCCTATATTATGAGTCATGATAAAAATCTATAAATTTGTAACTTATATATAAATAGCATATCTTATACGAAAAAATATTTTAAATTTCTAGAAAAACTTATTTGGTTTAATTTATAATCACTACATCACCGCTTGTACAAAAAAAGAGGCCATTAATTACAAAACATACGTGTTTATATATAATTATTCAAACTGTATAATAATACTTCTTTTTTTATTAAAAGTAAAAGTATGATCAATTTTATAACATATGGTAAACTGACATTTTTGTTGCGTATAATATAGTTCAAGTCTGAGTTATGATTCGATAAGCAATCATCCTCGTAATTAAATTTTAATATTGAATATAAGAATTTAGTTCCGAGAAGTAATGTCATTGAGAAGGTTTTTGAAACTTAACACACGCAAAATAGTTTGAAGAAATCCGAAAATGAAGGGCTTAAAATGATCATATCAAGACTTACAGCGCAAGCAATCGTTTTTACTGTTACCATTATATTATTATAATAACCGGTTCGATGAGTGACATAATTGTTTAGGGAACATAAGTATGAAATATCGTATAATAATGGAATGCTTATGTGTCATCAAATAATGATACACGTGTCATAAATTTCTTGACAATTTATTTTAAATTTTTATATAAAACATTGAATAAATGTAAGATGGTCCTCTAACTTTACGTCGTCTATTTTAATCTTATAATTAGTTAAACTTAGATTTGATCCACTAACATTTAAATTTGTGCTATTCGATCCTCTTTTTTACATAATTATCTATTTTTACAGAAATTAATGAGTATCTTGTAAAATTCGACTATATATTAACAAATTCGAAAAAAATAAACATAGGGTAAAATAACTAGATTATTTGTCATCAAACTATTAATATATTAATCGGGTTTAATCCAAACGTATCATTATTTTTATAATCAAGTCAATGGAATTTTCTTAGAATTGGATTTTAATTTTCATGTTAATTATGATTATTTTCTTGCAAATTTAAAATTCAAAAAATTTATTATCATAATCAGATATTTGGGTATTCATTTAAAATACGATAAAAGAAATCAGATAAAGTTCGACAATCAACCGAACATTATCTCCAAAATTTTTTTCAAAAATCACATTCCTACGGTTTTTTTATGTTCTCCTCTGAAATATTGTAGGGGTATGCTCTAGAAATTAGTACGTTATATGAGTCATCTCCCCTGCCTACTCGTGCATATCCCTTATCAACGTGTATGGGCCAAGGGGTCTCTGACCTATACAAGGGTTAATCCATTAATTGGTTAACTTTAAAAAAATAAAATAAAAAATAAAAATATTTGGTATTGTAACTGGCTTGACATTAAAGACATCGACCTTTTTTTCCTTAAAATACTAGTTTATGAGCAACAAGAAATCAGAAATGTCTTAGATATTTATGGAATTAAGGCATTTACATTACGTCCCGGAAATCTAGTGACGTGAGAAATTCTTTAATAATTTAGACAACTTTATCAAATCAAATCAAAAGGATTAAAATAATAGGAGTTTAATTATAATATAATAAAACTAAGCCCACTTAAGTCAATACTTTGGCATCATAAGCAATTATAATGAAGTTTATTTTATCCTCCAAATATTCAAAATGGATTACTTCCAATTTTTTTAGATAGGAAAAGAATTATCATAATTGAGTCATATATCCGATTGGTCATCTCAAATTTAGAATTTGGTACCGGATTAACCACGTGACATCCACATTATGTCCGTATTTATATAATCATTGTTAAATCTAAAAAGGATAAGATCGTGCATGTTATAGATGGACAACAAGGAACAGACACGTGATATGATCGAGACGAAGAGCAATAACTCTAGTTCTTGAAAATTTGAATATCCAAAGCTATATCGAGTTTGGTTGGAAATATCAAACGAAAAATACTCGACAGACTCTTTTAAAAAACTGAAACTAAACACAATTTGGAAACATGTATGAATCAAAGTTGTAAAAAACTACTCATGGATTTGTTTCTGGAAATCCGAAGCCACCACTTCTACCTTTCTTCCGAACTATAAAGCTTCACTAGAAGGCTTTGATCATACAGTAATTGTACTATCCACCTCAGCCGAGACTTATCACACGCCTAAACTGAGGCTCCTAAACTCCAAGCTACGTATGTTTAACGTCTCAATGCCAAGACTACAAACACAAAGTTTAACGTCTTCGTACCAAGATAACATTGTATATTTGTGTTTTACTAGAAACAATAAGGATCATTAATTTGTTTCGATATGGGATGGCAACGGGATGGTGCTGGATCGCTTTTGCTATTATCATCCTCGCCCTTGATTAATTCGAGGATCTCCATCCCTACCTCTAATATTATATATATTATTAGTAATCTATATTATTATTACATACATATTTCTAATATATCAGATATGATATATATATATTACATATTATTACTCAATAATATATTATTAAAGAACAATATATATGTGCATATAAATATTATTCGATTATTACGTATGTTAGAAGATTTTTATTCAACTAAATATGTATGAAATAGGAATAATTATATGATTTTTAATAATAATAGTTGTATTACTTTTCTTATATATATACACAAGTATTACTTTTATTATATATATACACACAAACATATTATCGGAGCGGGTTCGGGGATTTCGGGGATGGGGATGCTTTTACCATCCACATCTTCATTTGATTCGGGGATATAAATATTCCCCATACCCGCCCCATTTCGGGTTATTCCCGGCTTCCCGCAGGCCCCCAAACCCGCTGGGAAAATTGTCATTTCTAGTTTCGCCGGATATGAAATGTGAGAATGAGTAGCAATCATTCGGTATAACTTTTGTTAGATGCGATTCTCAACTCATAACTATATTTTATGTTATTTTTTATTAGAACGTCGCAGTTTCTGCATCACATATATTATTCATCTTTGGCTCACTCAGTTCAAATCTTATATCCAACTATTTATTCTCATAATATTTTATTAATTCATATATATATTAATATGACTTATATTTTACATATTATCTTTTAATAATTTACCAATATAATTATTATTAATATTTTAATAATAGATTTCAATAACTGTGATATTAGTATTGATATAAATTTTAAATTATACATGGTAATCTAACCATTTATGATTGTGTATATAATTAGATAGCACGCTACTGATATGAATGTTAAACACAAGTTTCTAACTGTTGCAAAAGTATTTTGCAAAGTTCTGACTCTTGTACTTGTTGTTCTTTCCTCGTACATGAGTAATTGAGGCTATCTATGATCTTTGACTGCTTTGAACCTATGTTTTGAACGTATTAAGCAAATCAGTTTGAATCACTTCTATTCTATATGAGATAATCTTGTTCAAAACGATTTGTTCTTCTTATCTGATAGTCTATGCTGTTATGATTCGAACTCCGTTGTGATATGTTCTGTTCAGTAGACTTTATTCTGAACTAATACACGGTTCTACTCTTTACCCGAACGGATCTAATGCGAAGATCCAATCTTATCTAGTTCACTTCTCTGAGCTGATCTCAGTTGTTTTGTACTGATCTGAACTGTTATGCTCTTCTGTTCTGTACTGATCTGAAATGTTATGCTCTACTCTATTCTATTCTGATATGTTTCGCTGTACCATTCTGTTCCTTATCCGATATGATCCCATATGATCTGGTCTGAGTCTTTCTGCTCTTTTCAACTACTCTGATTTGATCTGTTCTTTTTTCTCAACTGATATGTATCTTATCTGTATATTGTTACAGCTGACCTGTTATACTGATATCTGAACTGTTCTGAACCGTTTTTTTCGACTGAGCATAGCTCTTCATTCACCGATCAGCCGATCTGTTCTAAGCTTCATTCTGCTCTTGTCTGCTTCCAGAGATATGCGCAATCAAGTAGACTAATTAGAAACATAAAAGCAAGTTTTGTATTTATTGAAATACGATTATCTGTTTTCAGATTCCACACTCATCAATTCAATTTGCTTAGATTAGATAATATTATCTTTCCATCTATAAAATCTGAAGCTGAAATTTTAACCTTAATTGTTAAAGGCACTTCGCACATTCCGAATACATATATACCGATATTAATAGCACACATAACTAAACTTTTTAACAGATACTCCATTTAGTAATTAACCAATAGTTTATTTCATAACCACCATCAAATAGCATGCTTAGGTCAATTAACCATGATCAAATAAACAATTAGTTGCACATGAATCAGAAACCAATAAATCTGGGCACATTACAGATGGATTTGAAAACAATTTAAACTAGCCACTAACAACCCTTTTTTTTTAGTAAAATGTTAAATTAAAATTAACAAGGTTCGAATGAAGTACAAAGGAAATAAGAGTATAAGATAGACTGATCATGGATCAAGATCATTCATTCATAGAAACAGTCTCCTTGGCCAGAGCGGACAGTCTGATTCGCTTCTTTACGTGCAAAAGCAAAAGCAAACTAAGTTTCTGGATATGATATGTGAGAAACAATAAGGATCATTACTTTGTTTCGATCAGGGGTGAGAAACAATAAGGATCATTAATTTGTTTCGATATGGGATGGCAACGGGATGGTGCTGGATCGCTTTTGCTATTATCATCCTCGCCCTTGATTAATTCGAGGATCTCCATCCCTACCTCTAATATTATATATATTATTAGTAATCTATATTATTATTACATACATATTTCTAATATATCAGATATGATATATATATATTACATATTATTACTCAATAATATATTATTAAAGAACAATATATATGTGCATATAAATATTATTCGATTATTACGTATGTTAGAAGATTTTTATTCAACTAAATATGTATGAAATAGGAATAATTATATGATTTTTAATAATAATAGTTGTATTACTTTTCTTATATATATACACAAGTATTACTTTTATTATATATATACACACAAACATATTATCGGAGCGGGTTCGGGGATTTCGGGGATGGGGATGCTTTTACCATCCACATCTTCATTTGATTCGGGGATATAAATATTCCCCATACCCGCCCCATTTCGGGTTATTCCCGGCTTCCCGCAGGCCCCCAAACCCGCTGGGAAAATTGTCATTTCTAGTTTCGCCGGATATGAAATGTGAGAATGAGTAGCAATCATTCGGTATAACTTTTGTTAGATGTGATTCTCAACTCATAACTATTTTATTGTTATTTTTTATTAGAACGTCGCAGTTTCTGCATTACATATATTATTCATCTTTGGCTCACTCAGTTCAAATCTTATATCCAATGATTTATTCTCATAATATTTTATTAATTCATATATATATTATTATGACTTATATTTTACATATTATCTTTTAATAATTTATCAATATAATTATTATTAATATTTTAATTATTATTTTAATAATAAATTTCAATAACTGTGATATTATTATTGATATAAATTCATAAGCATATTTGATTATTAAAATAGATAATAACTTTAATATATCAAATTTAATTGAAAATCATATTTGGTCATTGTGGAGTATCTGGATCTATTTTGAGATTGTTGACTCTCTATCTTAATTTTTTATATTCTTTTTATCTCATTATTTTGTATTTTAATTTTAATTATATTTACAATTCAATTGTTTTGTCGATATATTTAAATTCCAATTATATATCTCAACCTAGTTTGGAAATATACAATTGTTTAATTATTCTGCTAATTAAATAATTTAATAAATAAAAATATTAAGTTCATTTAAATTAATTTATGTATATTTAATAAGATTTTTTAAATTTTTAATAAAAACAAAAACAAATATCCTTAAATATTTACAAGTATCAGTAAAATAATTAATTAAGTTATTTATTATAAAATTTGGTTTTTAAAAATTATTTTATATAAATATATTTCTTAATAATTATTTATTATAATAAAAAATTAAAAAAAAAGCTCTGCACCAAAGCATACAAATCTTTTGTGTTACGAAATGGTGCAAAGCGTTGTATTTCTTTTTGTAGCACCAAAATGGTGCGAAACAACATTTTGATGTGGGTAAGTAGTAAGTCAATGACAACTTTTTAAACCCATTTTTTTGTTTCCCAATTAATCAAATAAACCATGTCATAATTATAATAAAAAAGCATGCTTTGAAAATACATCGTTTCTCATCGGGCACCGCTTAAAAATTCGCCTAAAATTACACTTACCTTTTATCTAACAAAAGAGCCGACATCTTATAGAGTAATGGTTGCGCTTACGATATGGAGGGTCCAAGGGATAAACCACTCCACACTCAACCATAATAACTCTTTGTGCTATTTTGTTATGCCATGCTTTTTACTATTCTGATTTTTAAGTTCCCATTTTGGTTGAGGTGAAAGTTTTCCGATGAGCGAAATAATATACTATTCAAGTAATTTTTTTTTAAAAAAATATATTTTATACATTATATATCCCATTTATTGTCAATCCAACTACTTCTCATATCTTACGCACCAAACAACGCTCTCGTTTTTGCACATTAAACGAATATGATTTATACTAAATTTAATTTAATGCGTCACATTTTATATCAAAATGCAATTCAAAATCATTGAAGGCAATGTAATTTTGTTTAAATAAAAAGAAAAAGTTTAAGTGTACTCTAATTGGTCCATGAGAAGACGACGTCGCATGTACGTACCAATTACACGGTCCACAATTGTCATGCAATCACGGGGGTGTACTTTTATGTGGCCTCGCGTGACTCAACAAAACTGCATTAAGTGATAGTACCATCACTACCATGTGCATACCACGTCATGAATTATGAATAAGCCCTTTTATTTACATATTTATAACAAATATATATATATATATATATA
>KV019599.1:234328-247064 GCA_001598015.1 Dorcoceras hygrometricum | reverse complement strand
GTTCACAAAGAACTCTCGCTGCTGGTTCCCACGTGCATAACAGTAACCTACACGTGGCGCTTCCTTATTGAATCTTGTATTTGCGCGTCTACTACCAGCAGCAGCAATCCTTTCCCAACGACACAAATACCAGCAGGTAGCTACAGTACTGTTGACTTTTGTTGACTTTGCTACAGTAACCTGCTGCTGATCGATTTTATCAAATTCTTTGCTTCGCCTGGTTCCCGATTACTTAACGAAATCCAACGATGCAAAATTCCTGAATCACACACCACTTCCAGAAGAAATCCGAGCTCATAAATTCAACTTCATCAAAAATCAATCATTTGGAACTTCAAATCACTACATTTCGATGTAATACTTTCGGGCATTACATGACGTCAGGCGCGTCCGTTCAGATTCTCGAGGTAATCTGGTTCGTTGAGCGAGGTGAGATCGGACGACCGAGATCAATCCTCCGCTTCCTATAAATACTCCAACTTCAGGATTCATTTTTCACTTGCGATTTCGAAAGCACCGTTACTCTGCCCAAATTCTGTCTCGTTTCCAAACCATCTCAGCGTTCTCCCGACCTCTTCCTCAGTAAGTTTTGTCTGGTCGTAATGTCTTCCCCCAGTACTAGCCTAGTTAGTAGTACAGCCATGTCAATTGAAGACGCCTCTCCCCGTCCCGAGGCGGAGGATCCCTGGTTGCCCGAGCCAGAGGAACTCCCGAACACCCCTTGGTACGAGGAGAAATCCTCCGGCTTGAGGTCGTCGGACGTCCCCTTCATCAGGGAGAAGGGGGGGATGTCTGATGAGTTCGAGGTGGTCATTCCTGGTCCCGAGGAGAGGGCTCACCGTCCTCCTCGGGGTTTCCATTCCTTTTATATCAATCAACTGGAGATGGGCCTCCAGTTCCCCCTCCCGAGATTCATAGCCGAGCTTTGCCAGCATATTCGAATAAGTCCCAGCCAACTATTCCCCAACTCGTACAACTTTCTCCTCTCCCTTGCCATCCTCCTCAGATACAACAACCTTCCTCTAGTTCCTTACGTCCTCATGCAACTTGTCAAAATCAAACGGTTGGGCCCCGAAGTTTTACCTATCCCACAAGGGGGATCATGCGTTTATCAAGGGGAACCCGAGCTCCCACAAGGGGTGGATGAGCCGGTTCTTCTTCGTGAAACGGACTGTTTGGAAACGGGACCCGTGGAAGTGTGACATGTCCTGGAGGGACAACATAAATACCCTCACTCCCCGTACTCCCGATCGGTCCCCTAACTTGGCCTCCTTCCTCGAAGTAATGCGCGGTAAGAGCTATAGCGCTCCTGAGCTCATCCGGGAAGATCTCCTGTGCACCTTCGGGTTTAGCAAGAGGGGGGTCGAGCTTGTCGGGGACCTCGGTATAGTTGTGTCTTGTCTTAGTCGCGTCCTTGTGCACATATATATATATACGTACCCGAACTCCTTTTTCTCAAAACTGATTTTTGCCTTGTTCTTTGTGTAGACGGACGAATGAACAGGGCGGAACTGGTAAAGGCCATGCAGGAGGAGGCCCATGCCTCGGGGGAGGCGGGGCCCCCCAAGAAGGCAGCTAAGAAGAGGCCGGCTTCTTCCTCGGCTGACTAGGAGACTCGCCACGAGAAGCGAGCGAAGAAGAAGGCCTCTTCTACTTCCGGGTCCCGGCGCAAGGAGACCCCCAAAACAACAAGAGAGCCGACGCCCTCGAAGAACGTGTCCGAGGAGGTTCCTGACCGGCCGCCAGTTATTACCATCACCGGGGAGTCTCCCTCGGGGAGGGGGTCCGAGAGGGTCCCCCCTTTTGATCCTTCTAAGGACTCCCTGGTAGCCTCCCCCTCCACGGTCATGGCTACTAGATATATCTGTAACATGGCCCCGGTCAGATATCTCCAAGTGTTGGCGGGGGCCGGGGACGTCGAGGTCGTGGGTCACTTTGCCGCCAACATTGCCTCGGTACGTTCCCGATCTTCTGAACTGCAGCTTCCCCCTTATGCTAATGCTGCCAATATTAAACCTTTATCCTTGTGCAGGCAATCGCTTGGGGGGGTGAAGTGGTAAAACGCCTCACCCGAGCTCGTCGAACCGTGAGGGCCTCTCGCCAACAATTTGATGAGGCAATGGGTCAGCATGCCGAGGTGGTGGCGCGGCTGGAGGAGTTGGAGGCCCTCAGAGCTCGACAGGAGAGGGTGGCGAAGGCCCAAGTAGAGGCGTTGGAGATCGAGCTCAAGGCCGAGAAGGAAGCTCGGGAAGCGCTCGAGGCTGAGCTTCGAGAGGCCGGTGCTCGGGCGGAGTAGGCTAATAAGGATTTTCTGAAGTCCCTCGAGTTCGATGCTCTGCTAGTGAAGAGAGCTTGGGAATTCTTTAAGGATGGATTCTGGGGCTGTTTGGCCTAGTTCCGAGCTAACGGCTATCCCGAGGAGGAGCACCCAGCTTCCTTCCTCGATGTACAACAAGCCCTGGCCGAGATGGGCGACGACGAAGAGGAGGTCGAGGAGGAGGAGCTAGAGGAGCAAGAAGAAGGAGAGATCGGGGGTAACGCCGGGGACAACCCTCCGTCTTAGTTTTTCTTAATATTGTATTTTGTACTCGTCTTATTTGAATGAAATTTCATCTTTCGTCAGAACTCCTTCTCTGTGTATTTCTTTTCTGGATATGAAGGCGGGCATCCGGTCGACGTCGTAAAATACAAAGTCCCGACGAGAGGGGCCGTAATTAAAATATGCTAAGTATTGAATAATCGCGCGCGACCAAACAAGATAACCCGAGCTCATAACCGAACAGTGACCCGAGCTTTCAATGGAACAACGCAATTCAAACAAAGAAATCTACGGTAATTCAAACTTTTCCCCTCACACGAATCATTGACATAACCCGAGCTCCCGTTAAGCGAGCGAAAAAGTTGTTAAGTGTTAGTTTTTTATGCCTTGATCATTAAGGACGAAGTTCGAGCGAGGGCGATGTTTGCTTCTTCATTTTATTCGTATGTTTGTTTCCCGAGCTCGGGAGGATTTACCTTATTCGAGTGAGGTTTCCTCCCGAGGAGATGTCGACGTGTGAATGAGTGAAAGTGCCGAGACGGTCGGGTTTATGCGTGTTGGCGTAGCAGAGCTACGCGACAAGTGGCCAGTGTGAAATTGGGCTTGAGCGTCGAGCAGGTCGGGCTTATGTGTTTGCGTAGAAGAGCTACGTGAAATTGTCAGTGCAGAACTGGGCGTTGAGCGCTCAGGTGGGGTTGCCACCCGAGGAGGTGCCAGTGCGGAACTGGGCTTAAGTGCCGAACGGGTCGGGCTTATGTGTTTGCGTAGAAGAGCTACGCAAAATTGCCAGTGCGGAACTGGGCGTTGAACGCTCAGGTGGGTTTCCACCTGAGGAGGAACCAGTGCGGAACTGGGTTTAAGTGTCGAGCGGGTCGGGCTTATATGTTGGCGTAGAAGAGCTACACAAAATTGCCAGTGCGGAACTGGGCGTTGAGCGCTCAGGTGGGGTTGCCACCCGAGGAGTTCGATAACGGAAACCATGAGTTGAAAGAAGAACACTTTTATTCCATAAAGTAGTTGTTACAAGCAGCAGCCGAGCAAAAGATAAGTACAAGTGACAGAGCCTAAGCATAATACTTCCGAAGATAAATAACATTCCACGGCCGACGTCCTCGCTTCCCCTGCGCATCTTCCAGATAATAAGCGGCGACTCCAGCTTTCCCGACCACCTTGTATGGCCCCTCATACTTCGGATCCAACTTTCCTCTGTCACATTGATACTGTATTATCCGAGGTCGAACTCTCTTGTTGTAGGCATGTTCCATTCTTTTCTGATAAGCTGATAAGCGAATAGCCGCCCGAGCTCTTCTTTCCTTCAGATGGTCCAGCTCGAGACCCCTTATCTCGTCGTTGTCCTCGGTATACTTCATGACCCGAAGACTATCCTGCCCTATCTCAGCTGGTAGTAGTGCCTCTGTACCATATACCATGGAAAAAGGTGTTTCACCTGTAGCAGCTCGGGTGGTCGTTCGATATGCCCAGAGTACACTTGGTAGTTCATCTGTCCATCTTCCCTGAGCAGATTCCAGTCGCGACTTAAGGGCCTGCACGATGGTTCGGTTGGTGACCTCTACTTGTCCATTGCTTTGAGGATAGGCCACCGAGGTGAACACTTGCTCAATTTTCAATTCCTGACACCGCGCCCGTACCCTAGCCCCGCAGAACTGTCTTTCGTTATCAGAGATAAGTCGCCGAGGTATTCCAAAATGACAGACGATGTTCTTCCATAGGAACTTCAGCACCTCGGCCTCAGTTAGTTTTGCCAAGGGTTCAGCCTCCACCCACTTAGAAAAGTAATCCACCGCTACTAATAAGAACTTCCTTTGTCCTCCAGTCGGTGGGAAAGGTCCCACGATATCCATGCCCCATTGATCAAAGGGGCACGAAGAGATAATAGTTTTCAAGGGCTCGGCAGGTTGTCTCTGGAGATTAGCATGCTTCTGGCAGTCCCGACAAGATCGGACAAGTGCAGTAGAATCCTGTTGTATAGTAGGCCAAAAGAAACCTGCGAGTGTGGCTTTCCTGGCAAGAGCTATCGCACCGAGGTGATTTCCGCAGCATCCCTCGTGAATCTCCCTCAGAACACATTGGGCCTCGTCGGGCCCCAAGCACTTCAGTAGTGGTCGTGAAAAAGACCTCTTGTATAACTTATCATCCAGAATAACAAAGCATAAGGTTTGGAGCTTAAGTTCCCGAGCTCGTTTGGGATCGTCGGGCATGACCCTTCGTAAGATGTATTCCAAGATATCTTGTCGCCAGTCCGAGGCAGGCACTCCCCCTGATTCTGCCCGACCTGATAGACTTGCGATAGTAATCCTTTCCCTGTAGTTCTTTACCCGAGGATGGAGCAAGGGAGCTGGTCATCTTTGCGAGTTTGTCTGCCTTTTCATTGTTCTCCTGAGGTATTTGTTCCAGAACCACCTCGGAAAAAGCCTCTGTCAGTTTATTCAACGCCTCTGCATACTTCACCATCTTTTCATTCTTGATATCAAATTTCCCGTTGCTCTGTTGAATTACCAACTGAGAATCAGAATAAAGCAGGACCCGAGCTATTCTCATGTTTTTTGCAGCTCGAAGGCCGATGAGCAAAGCCTCATACTCAGCTTCATTTTTGAAGGCTTTGAAATCAAGAGTAATTGCCAAGCTTGTTTTCTCCCCCGAGGGGGACACCATAACTACCCCGACGCCACTTTTCGAGGAACAAGAAGACCTGTCAACATACACTTTCCACCTCTCCTCTTGCTCGAGATGTACTGTTTCGGCCAAGAAATCTGCTAAGGCCTGTGCTTTGATGGCTGCCCGAGGTTTAAACTGAATATCATACTCGCTAAGCTCGATAACCCATTTAAAAAGCCTTCCAGAAGCATCCGGATGAGAGACAATTTGCCCGAGCGTGCTGTTAGTAAGCACCGTGATCGGATGAGACAAGAAATATGGCCTGAGGCGTCGGGCCGTGATAACCAGAGCTAGAGCCAACTTTTCCTGCGTAGTATAGTTTAGCTCGGCACCTTTTAGAGCATGGCTCACAAAATACACCGGCTGATGCACCTGCCCTTCTTCCCGAACTAGCACTGAACTTGCTGCTTGTGGAGTCACTGCCAGATAGACAAATAGCGGCTCCCCGAGCTCAGGGTTATTCAAAACCGGCAACCTTTTAGATATTCCTTCAGTTCCTGGAAAGCTTTCTCACTGTGTTCGGTCCACTCGAACTGTTTAGCTCGACGAAGAATCTTAAAGAAAGGAAAGCTTCTATCAGCCGACATGGAGATGAATCGGGAGAGAGCAGCAATCCTCCCTGTCAACCTCTGTACCTCCTGGATATTCCGAGGTGGGCACATGGAGGCCAGAGCTTGCACCTTCTCGGGGTTAGCCTCGATTCCCCGACGAGTGACCATGTACCCCAGAAATTTTCCGGTCCGAGCACCAAGTAAGCATTTGCCCGGATTAAGCTTGATTTGATAACTCCGCAAAGTGTGAAAAGTCTCCTCCACGTCAGATATGAAACAACTCTCCTTTCGAGATTTTATCAGAATATCGTCGACGTAGACCTCGACGTTTTTCCCGATCTGTTCTCTGAACACTTTATCCATCAGCCTCTGATATGTCGCCCCTGCATTCTTAAGGCCGAAAGGCATAACAACCTAACAGAACGTCCCATCAGCAGTTATAAAACTGACCTTTTGCTGATCCTCCTCGGCTAGTGGTATCTGATGATAGCCCTGATACACGTCCAGAAAGCTGAGCAACTCGTGACCCGAGGTGGAATCGACGAGCTGATCGATTCTCTGGAGGGGATAGCAATCCTTGGGACAAGCCTTGTTCAGGTCCCAAAAATCCACACACATCCTCCATTTCCTCGTAGCTTTCGACCTAACTTCTGATTACGGCATCCTTCTCGGGCCCGAAGTGCCTCCGCTTTTGAATAACTGGTCGGGAACCCGAGGAGACATTCAACCGATGCTCCATCACCTCACGCTTGACCCCTTTAGATCGGACGGTGATGAAGCAAAAACATCCTTATTCTTCTCCAAGCACTGAACCAACCGCACTCTTACCTCCTCGGGCAGAGACTTGGCAATTTTCACAATCCCCGTTGGAGGAACAAGGACCAGCTCCTCATCCTCATCCTCCGTAGTCAATTGAAAGTCCTCTCCTACCAAATTCACACATCTGTCTTCCCAAGCTTTAGGATGATCTTGGGCTCGGGTCTTAGCCACCTTCTGTTCCACTCTTACCTCCTCAACGTAACACTTCCTTGCCACCTTACGATCCCCGAGGACCTCCCCCACCGAATCTCTCACTGGAAATTTGATATTTTGGTGTAAGGCCGAGGTCATAGCCGAGAACGCAGCCATAGTCGATCTCCCAAGAATGACGTTGTAGGAAGAGGGTGTATCCACAACGGTAAACTCCACCACCTTGATTTTTCTGCATTCGCCCGATCCGAGCGACATAGGCAACTGAACAGCTCCTACCGGCTGCAAATAATCCCCACTGAACCCATACAAGGGTGTGTTCACTGGCTCCATACGATATTCTCCAAGATCCATATGATCCACCGCGCTCTTGAAGAAGACATTGACCGAACTCCCCGAGTCCACAAAAATACGGGACACTTCATAATTTGCAATCATAGCCCTGATAACCAGCGCATCATTGTGTGATTCCGCATCCGTAGGCATGTCCTCGGGGCCTAAGGAGATAGTGGGTCCCGAGCGCCTTTTCCCGACCTCCATAGCCTCCATTCGCCTAAGTCTTGTCTTCCTCGCCCTATTGGAGTCCCCATCAGTAGGTCCTCCTGAGATCATACTAATGAATCCTCGGGGCTGAGGTGTTCTTAGTTCTCCTTGATTAGGCTGCGGGTCTTGTCCCCGAGGTGTTCTATCCTGTCCTGAAGCCCTGCCATTAAATTGTCTATCGTCTTCCCGACGAGGCCTCTTGTCAGCCACCAGCGCCGCGCGTACGTCAGGATTGTTCTGTATGATCCGCTCCAACTCTTGATCCCAGAACCGGCATTCCGTCGTAGTGTGACCATAGTCCCTATGGAAATCACAAAATTTATCTGACTTCGGGTTCTTCGGGGCCCCATCACTACCCCGAGGACGCTGGACGACCTTCCTCTCATCACAAATCTCAAGATCCCGAGCTTTACTCACTTTCAAAGGCGTTCGAGCAGTAAACTCCCCCAACAGCAACGGAGGCTCCTGTCTAACCGACCTCAGCTGGGGTCTCTCCACCCGAGCGTCCCGACCAGCCCGAGGTGGCGGCCTCTGTTCATTCTTTCTCGAGGATTGAATCTCCTCCACATTAACATACTTTTCTGCCTTGGTCAGAAGCTTATCAAATGTCTTCGGGGGCTTCTTGACCAGCGACTTAAAGAAATCACCCCCTCGCAGTCCCTGGGTAAACGCCCCGATCAGGAGGACGGGCGTAGCAGATGGTATCTCGATGATGGTCCCATTGAAGTGCCGAATATATTCCCAAAGAGTCTCATGTTCCTTCTGCTTCACAGTAAACAGATTCATGGTAGTCAGAGGCTGCTTCTTGCTACTAGCAAACTGATGGAGAAATGCCTGACTAAAATCCTGAAAACACTTTATACTCCCCGCTGGCAGGAGATTGAACCATTGCTGGGCAGCTTGGACCAGAGTGGTGAGAAAGATCCTGCACTTGATAGGGTCAGAGTATCGGTGGAGAAGTGCAGCGTTCTCAAATCGGGATAGATGCTCCTCGGGATCTCCCATCCCGTCATATTCTCCCACATTTGGATATTTGAAGTGTTGGGGCAGGTCGACCTGCATCACCTCAGTAGAGAAGGGCACCTCTCGAGCAGGCGGGGGAGGAGGCGCCGATCTCCTTTCCTTCTTCAGATTCTCTAATTCCTCACGATCCTCATCATCTCCTCGGCTTGCTGATTCTCCAATTCCTCACGCATCCTCCTCATCTCCTCGGCTCGCTGGTCGGGATTAGGTTGCGGTTGTGGCGCAGGTTGACTTGCCAATATTTGCGCCACAGTGGTGGCTACCAACTCAGCTATCTGGGCAGGGGTAAGAGTGGGATTCTCCGACCCCTGAGTGGTACTCTCCGTGTTACTGTTCTCCTCACTATGCTGAGCTCTAGTCCTCTTCGGTGGCATCTTATATCTTCTTCTATGATTTCCCACAGACGGCCCCAATTGATGGAACCAAATAGTTCAGCCGACGAGCTATCACCACGTCGAAGAGCTCGGGCACGTCGGACGTCGGGAGCTGGAGAGTATGTGCGTATACCTGCAACCAACGAGCACTCGTCAGAGGGCGTCGGAAGTGTGTCCGATGAAGCCCCTCCGATGCTTAAGTCAGATGATGCGCGCGCGAGAGAATGAGAGCAATATAACTGTATATAAGAGTGTGCGATAATGAGTGAATGAATACAAAGGAGCAAACCTGGCGGTATTTATAGAGGAGCTAAGCAGATGAATCGATTCTCCTGCACGTTCTGTCGAGACGTGGGTAAGGTCGTGCGCACGTCTTCCGTATAATCCGACCCACGTTCTCCGCAACTCCGCCTTTTGCGGAAGTGCTTTAACACGTCGGGTCAGGGTTCTCGGGAGACTCCTCGAACTTAGGTCGTCTCCTCAGGTTATAAGCTCTTCTCCATAACGAAGGATCTCGGGCGATTCCCGAGCGCGTGGCAAGGCCTCGGTCAAAATCCCGAGCTCCGAGCTCTATGCGCGTCTTTTGATTGCTTTCGCCCTTGATGATGTAGGTAGAGTCGATGTTTGGTCCTCGGGTCCCGAGCTACTTATGGGGGGCATCATATATATACACAGCCCATATGGAGTTTCTTTTGCCATCTTTTTTGGCATCGTCGTACATTGATTAGACAAACACTGAATTAAGTTGAATTATACATGTATCATTTACATGGTACACCAGGTTTATATAAATAAACACAACTTAAGATGGAAGAACGATATATATATATATATATATATATATATATATAAAATAAAGGTTGATGCATCTAGAGCATTTTTATGACATACAGGTAAAACTCAACGTTGTGTTTTAGTTATGTGCACGTATAATACGATGTCGGATTTTATCTAGGTGCCCACAAAGATGCTCATACTGAATGTTCACAATATCAAATTTATATATCTATATATATTATGGAATGTCATTTAAACAGGTCACACGAGATATACACGCACAATATATTCATCCAAAATCTCTTAACTTGATGATCATACCACAATATCTATGATATCAATTCAACCCCAATTTAAGATTGGGATGCAATAAGTGACGAGTCTACAATGATATGATAAGAACAAGTTGACTCATGTACATGTCACAACTCTCATCGTATACATGTGTACCACCATATTAATATTTCTTACATATGTAATCAAAATTGTTGGAAAAGTAAAAATTATGGATGATTTTTTTTTCAGTTTACAATTAATGGGTGAAATTTTGATTTATTGATAAATATCAAGCCACACGTGTCTAGGAAGCAATTATGTGTTCGTTTAGTTTTAAATGACGTGGATAAATTTGCTACGCACCTTTTAGCAAGGTGCTTTGTAATTTGAATTTTGTTGCTTACGCTTGTCCGAGTCATATTTTTTGGATTGATTGTACATTTATTGGACGACCAGGCCCAATTTGTCTGTAAATCTATGTATTTTTCTTAGATGTGCCGAAAGTAATGTCCTGATGCAATCAATCTATGTCAAATTCTAATGTGGAGACAAAAGGATGGGACTAAATGTCTGGGAATATCATGTGACCTTGTACATACTTTTAGGTTGTGATTCTTACACTTTCTTAATGTTTCGGTTTGGTATACGCTAATATTTGGTCGATTAGATCAATAGAATTTATAAATTAATATGTTATTTTATCTCAACAAATTTAATAATAATATAAAAATTTAAATCAAATTCATAACAACGTATGAGACATAATTACAGTATCAATATTTTTTTATATTAATTAATTATTTCAAAGATAAATATATCATTTAATTTTATCCTAATTTAATTAATCGAATCCAAAATATGTCAATTTATTATATTGTAACATATCTCATTCAGATTGTTTATATTCACTACATATGAACTCTCGTACTATGACGCATACACAAATTCAATTTGAATCCCTTTAGGTGTCAAACGGATGCGATAAGTGACTCAGAAAATATCCGATAATATCCACCAAGAAACTGATTAGTTCAGTTTGGTAGGGCGATCCCAATGTTACATAGCCCCCACCTTCTAAGGATCAAGATATATTCCCTCTTCCGATGCCACATGCCACTAAAAGATCACCCGAACAGCAAAATTCACATTTATCGAGCTTCGTATACAATTCAGAGTCTCCCAATACGATCCTCAAATGTCCCTCCCCTTGTCTCGAGAATAGACTAGCATGTCACTCTGAATATAGACGAATGAATTAAATATAAAATCTCAAGACTTTGTCTTAAATTTAGAATCTTGATCAGAGGACCTCCGGCCATCTATAAGAACTTTTGAGCCTTTGTACCGTTTGTCGGAGCCGCAAAATAGAGACCCCAAATTAAAATTTGGGAATATGATCGTGAGATTAAATGAGTATTGGCTGTACTCTATTTCTCTTAGATTAATTTTTTATTCGATGTTTTCTAATTTTCCGAAACCCATTTTTTGTTAAAAAAAAAAATTAATAAATAAATCTCGCCCACCTGTTTTAGGCCTTTATTAGGTATAAACCGGCATATAAAGAGAGGAAAAGTCGAAATTCTCCATGGTTAAGTCAAAGGAAGACAAATGTCTGATGGAGGCTATCCTCCAGTCCTTTACCCTCTAATCATCTGTATATTTTAGTATACTGTTTAAAATAATGGTTGCTTGATATTTTAATATGATCTTCATCCCAGGTGTTGCCTTCCAGAAAATTCTTTTTACCGGACAGTTACATTCTATTTTCATCTAAAAAGCAGCAGTAACCGTACAATTGAAATTATATTCATTAAAGTTTTTGCTTCTTCTTTTCCCAAAACAATCTCATGTTCTCAAAATTTTGTTAACTTCAAATGTGTTGTGTATGCTTGAAAATAGCTTTCATGTCCTTATCCGATGAAATTTTTAGATACGTGGTATTGGATTTGTGTCGCATTATTAAATTTCTAGACAAATTTTTCAGGAAATTCCAAAATTAGATATGAATTTTAAATTTTTAATTCAAATTGCAATTTTAAAATTTTTGAATCATATAAATTTTAAAATATGTCTTCGATGGTATGGTTTCACGGACTTCATTATGTCAGAAGATAGGTTGGTTAAGACCTTCCATATTTGAGATCATAATAATATTTTTGATATTAAAAATAATTTTTCATGGATTTGATCGAATACTTAAAGACCCATCTCATAAAATTAAGCTACATTCCATGCTATATGTTTTCTCCGATAGAAGATAACCTTCGGTGTTTTGTATAGTCCAAATTAATTGGTAAAATGTCATTTACTAGAATTATTAGGACTGTATAAACTTGAAATCTTTCAACTAGTTATAGAACAACAATCAATTTGAATTTTCAAAAACGAAGTTCAATCGAAGCATATTCTCTTATACCTTCAAGCTTTAAATTATTTGGCCACAATTTCCATTTCAAAAACGAAGTTCAATCTTTTATTACTATTATTGTAATAAAAAAACCGTGTATTGGAATCTTTGGTAAGTGGAAATACAGGTGGACCTCGTCAATTATTATTTAGCTAAGTATAATTGAGGGAACATTTGAATAGTTAATTAATCATTACCACCTGTCAAATTATGCTCGGGGAGAGCAAGTGTCTCCGTCACCTCAATATACTTATCGATTCTTTCTCACTATAAATTATTACGAAACTTTCAGTTATAAACGAATCGAAATATCCCAAATATTGTTTTGAAGGTAATATATATATATATACATAAAAACTTGATAACGTGGACGCCTATAATGATTTCTATTGAGTGTAAATGGGTATACAAGAGGAAATTTGGGCCTGATGGTAAGGTAATGACCTACAAGGCACGACTGGTCGCGAAAGGCTGGCGTACGCGTGGACGTCTGAGATGCTCAGCCGAACATCTCATGAAATTTTTAAAAAATTCATGAGATGTTCGGCTGAGCATCTCAGGCGCCCACGCGCGCGCCCCATTGTAGGTGTCCACTATATCG
>KV019599.1:217775-234117 GCA_001598015.1 Dorcoceras hygrometricum | reverse complement strand
TTTACATTTATTTAAAAGACCTCGCGACTGGATTCTTGTCTTGCGACTGATTCCTATTCGTTGCGACTGGTACTGTTCACCAGCAGATGTATTTCATTTCACTATTTCAGCAGTTGCTTTACTTGTTTCTAAGTACTGTTCATTCAGCTGGTATTAGTCTTGCGACTGGTACTATTCACTTCAGCTGGTTACTGTTCATTCTTCGTTTTCATCAGCAGATAATGAAATTTCAGAAATTGATTCCTTATTCATTCCGAATCAATTCAAAGATTTAATCGATTCAATTGACAGATTCAAGTAGCATTTTTATTCAGTTTTCATTTTCGCAAGCTTTACAGAGAAATCCCTTGAAGTTCCAGAACATCATTAGACATAAAGAAAAACCAGTAATTCGTGCAAGAGAGAAAGAAAACAGATTTTAGAAAATAAAGAAAGAGCAGAACAATGTTTTAGAAAATGTTTTAAGTATGACGACTAAGAGGGTCCCCAGAGGAAGGGTGGGTGTGCGGCTGACGAACCGTATGCCTTTCAACAGAGGAAGGATCAGGTGTATAGGTCGACGGATCTATATATCCCTTCACCATGAGCCATAGTGCTAGAAACTGATCAGGAGTTTGATCAAGCGAATTGGACCAAAATGTTTAAAGTGTCGTCATAATTTCAGAAGAGCATAAGCGTGATTTTAGTCACAGCTCCAGAATATGTTTAAAAAAAATGTTTTCAGAATTTGATTACGTTTTATGCTTTCAGTTTCTATCATATTTCGCAGATATATATATTATTGCGCTTGTTCATTCCAAAAGCGTATTCAGATTTCAGATATGTATTCAGATTCCAGTTTCAGTTTTCTATTGCATGATTTCGTTATTCCAGATTTACCTGCTGAGCCTTTGGCTCACTAGTTTTCATTGAGTGCAGGTGATCAGCAGTAAGAGCTGGAGGGAGATGATCAGAAAGGGAGGATGTGTTTATCGTGGACATCTTCCATTGTTTCTTTTCAGTCTAGTTTATCATTTTGTAGAAATCTGTATGAACTTGTGGTATCAAAAGATATGCTAGTCCTTCGTATTTTCATCAGCTGGTATATCTGTTCAGCGTATGTTATAAGATCAGCAGAGGATTTTCTATGTTTTACATACCCTTCCTGCTGATTTCTTCCGTTTGCTATGAAAAGTGCTTATCAGCTTATTTTACTTCCGCTCATCTCATTGTTTCAATTGTTCCGCATTTTAGCATCAACGAATTGTGTTTATTCGCAATTTAGTCCAGAATTTTAGTAACGACTTTCATGTTTATTAAGATTGAAAGTTTTGGGTCTTTCAATTCGAACCCCAAATTTCTAAATTTCTTTTGAGAAAAGTCCGGTCGTTACAACTTATATAACGGACTGACTCTCGTAGCATACCATATAATATTTCAATGGGGAATATGTTCCACGCGAGAATCGAACCCGCAAAATTTAAGAAGGTATTCTCACATTATCTCAAATCTTACCAACTCTTTTCTATGTAGCTAGACCTAATGTTGATTTGATTGGGATATAATTATTTGGTAAATTATACTCCAATGATCTTTATCATTTATGAGCCTTAATTTTCTTTCTTCTTTCTTCTTTCTTCTCGAATATTGTTAACTAGTTCCGGTAAGAAATAACACAGTTTAAAAATTTTAGAAACTACTTTTTCGCCTTTCAAAATACAAGAACGTAGAAAATTAAATTTCTTCTTCTTACCAAAACGGAGATACTTATGGCCTCTGAATAATGCAACTATGCAAGGTTTTTGCGGTAAACGTATAGCAAATCAGAACCACGTGTCGTAATATTACTTGTCGGTGAGAGGAAACTGCTCGATGTTTAAGGGGAAGCCGCCTATATAAACTCAGCTTGCATCAGCTTCAAACTCACACCAAACTGTTGAACGATCATTTCACTCGCTATCCTTTCCTCTGACGGGAAGTTTGCTGTGAAATCCATCTGATTCCTACTTCCTCGCAATTTACTACGAATATACATTTGTTGCTTTCCATTTCAGTGAATTCACTTTGCTTGTGAAGCTGTTACTTCTGGATCAGGATAAAATATATTGACAGGTGAATTCACTTGGGTGTTTTTTCCGGATTTCAATTTCGTTTTAATTGATGGATTACGTTAAAATTTTAGAATTGTGGATGTTTGGAGTGGATATTGCTTTGGTTTGTGTTTTTGGTTTTTGTTCATGTATGTGTGCTGAGTGCGCATACTTTTATGGCTGGGTTCCGTACTTTATCCACCGAAATAACCCAGTTGTAGTGAAAATAGATTTGAGTTCTGGGATAGATGAGGTATATTCAAGTGACGTGCTTTTTTGGTGTCACTGTGATAAACGCGTGAGTTGTTTCGATATTGGGATCCAAAGAATCTAACTAATTCCACCTCTGATTTGTATGTATTATTTGATTATCATGTTTCGGAATGCTCTGTGTCGTTTGCTCAAAGATGACTATGGTTAGTATTGCAATTTAATTAATCATGTTACTGGGTTATGCAGTATAATCTCAAGCAGTCCTATAAGGCCCAAAGATGACAGTCACACCAAAGATCTCTGTCAACGATGGGAACCTGGTGGTTCATGGAAAAAGCATTCTCAAAGGAGTGCCTGACAACATCGTGCTTACCCCGGGTTCAGGCGTTGGACTTGTTGAAGGGGCCTTCATTGGTGCAACTACTTCTGACAGCAAAAGCCTCCATGTCTTCCCCGTCGGTGCCTTGGAGTGAGTACATGTTATCCAAAATCATCATTTATTCTTAGATTTGTGCTGTTTTTGATTCCTTCTAGTAATATATAGGAAGTTACAACATTGAAAGAGAACTAATTTTTGACTAATTCTGTCACAGAGGAGTACGTTTTATGTGCTTATTTCGTTTCAAGCTCTGGTGGATGACCCAAAGAATGGGAACTTGTGGGAAGGACATTCCTCTGGAGACTCAATTCATGCTGGTTGAAAGCAAAGAGACGACCGAAGGCGAGAGCGAAGATGCTCCAACAATTTACACTGTTTTCCTTCCTCTCCTCGAAGGACAGTTTCGTGCTGTTCTTCAGGGCAATGAAAAGAATGAGCTGGAAATCTGCCTTGAGAGTGGTGAGTAGTTCATGGAACCGGAAAGTGCTGGATGTATCAGTGTATGCATACATGAAACATGGTGCATATTCTGCGGAGACAATACATTCTGCTTTTCCAATTCACATTAGGCGATAAGATCCATTCATCAATGGTGCTGTTTATGTAGTGGAGTTGGCAACAAGGCAAACACCACTGAGATGGAGAAAATCGACCTCCCTGTTAACACATGCATCTCTTAATGGAGTTCATAGGGTTGTGGGGGAGATAACTAGAGAAAACCGAGTAGAACGAAACAAAACAACTTTTTTTTGTCGTTTCGTTTGATGCAGGAGATAATGCTGTGGAAACAAACCAAGGACTACACCTTGTTTACATGCATGCTGGTACAAATCCTTTTGAAGTTATCAACCAGGCAGTGAAGTAAGTCATTTTCTCTTTGCATAACCGGTATCTCCTCCAAATAATTCTTGCTATGATATTTATGCACTCTCTGTTTATTTTCTGATGGGGAAAATATTTATGTGTCAGAGCCGTGGAGAAATACTTGCAAACCTTTCAACACCGTGAAAAGAAAAAGGTGAGATCATGTTATGCTCCTTTATTTAGAATTATTTTGTGAATTGAGATCAAGATTCGAGCAGTACAACTTATGCTTGCATGTTTATGTTGACTTTTTGTAGCTACCCTCCTTCCTTGACTGGTTTGGATGGTGCACATGGGATGCTTTTTACACCGATGTCACTGCAGAGGGTGTCGAAGAAGGACTGAGCAGGTCAATCTGGCTATATTTCTGTCCTTCGAAAAGCATAATTTCATAGATTCTTGCTAACATTGTTTCTTGTTTGTTGTTACAGCTTGTCCAAGGGAGGAACTCCTCCTCGTTTTTTGATCATAGATGATGGCTGGCAACAGATTGGAAGTGAGGTCAAGGGTGACTCGAATTGTGTTGTACAAGAAGGAGCTCAGTAAGACGATCTTTTCCAAATTATCAATCATGTGAAGCAGATTTGTGCTTACTTTCTCAGTTATTAGAATTGATTAGATGGTTTTCTGTATGCCAGTTGTTAATGAATTGAGAAGATGATTTTTCTTGATCTAACATTTCTGGGGGATGTTTTTATGTTAATCTTGCAGGTTTGCAAACAGGCTTACAGGAATTAAAGAGAACACTAAATTTCAGAAAAACGGGCAAAACAATGAAACAGAACCAGGTCTCAAGGTTGTCGTGAGAGATGCCAAGCAGCACCACAACGTTAAGTAAGTTCTCCATCTGGGTCTCCTTACAGTCCGTGATTTTACTTATGTTGTTATTCATGGCAACCTTTTACGTTTTTTGATCCCGAGAATGTATATATCTCGGGGGATATTGCCCTATTTTTATGGTTATTTTCCTTATGTTCAAATACGGTCTATTCAAAATAGTGGAGGTGGTCTTGAATCTTATATGTTTTAATCTTCTCTTGCAAATCTTCAGGTCTGTATATGTGTGGCATGCCCTAGCTGGTTACTGGGGTGGAGTGCATCCTGCAGGAGCTGGTATGGAACACTATGACACTGCTTTGGCCTATCCGGTGCAGTCTCCTGGTGTACTAGGCAACCAACCCGATATTGTCATGGATAGTCTTGCCGTTCATGGCTTAGGCTTGGTTCACCCCAAGAAGGTCTTCAACTTTTACAATGAGCTTCACGCCTATTTAGCCTCGTGTGGAGTAGATGGAGTCAAAGTTGATGTACAAAACATCATCGAAACTCTTGGTGCTGGTCATGGTGGTAGAGTGTCTCTCACTCGTAGTTATCACCAGGCCCTTGAAGCCTCCATCTCACGGAATTTTCCTGATAATGGATGCATCTCTTGCATGTGCCATAACACGGATGGCATCTACAGTGCCAAGCAAGTTGCAGTTGTTCGAGCTTCTGATGATTTCTACCCTCGTGATCCTGCTTCACATACCATCCACATTTCCTCCGTAGCTTATAATACAATATTCTTGGGTGAATTTATGAACCCGGACTGGGATATGTTCCATGTGAGTCGAATAAAATTCTTTAAACCTTGTTAAAAGGAATTCCAAGCGCATATTTCTGTATCTTAATTGTATGCGTGTTAAATGACTTGTGCCCTTATATTATAGAGCCTGCACCCAGCAGCAGAGTACCATGCCGCAGCTCGAGCAATTGGAGGATGCGCTATTTATGTTAGGTAATTTTCATTTTAAATCCGTTTTATCTTGAAATTTGTTCTATTTTATTGAGACAGAAATTTATTCCTGACTTTCTGATGCTTTCCCGTTCATCAGTGACAAGCCTGGTAACCACAACTTTGAGCTTTTGAAAAAGTTGGTTCTCCCTGATGGGTCCGTCCTTCGTGCACGATTGCCCGGACGACCGACGTTGGACTGTCTCTTTGTCGATCCAGCTAGAGATGGAACAAGGTTTATGACTTAACCTCTTGGCCAAATATCCGATACCTCTTGAAAATATTTTCCTATTAACTAAATCTGCCTCTGTCCACCTTGTACTCTACAGCTTACTTAAAATCTGGAATGTGAACAAATGCTCCGGATTAGTAGGAGTCTTCAACTGCCAAGGTGCTGGCTGGTGCAGGACAGCAAAGAAGATACGGATTCACGATGCCTCCCCTGGAACTCTAACCACCTCTGTTCAAGCCTCTGACGTTGATTCCCTGTCTCAAATTGCCGGACCGGATTGGAATGGAGATGCAATAGTGTATGCTTACAGATCACGTGAAGTTATTCGTCTGCCGAAAGGCGCGTCTCTGCCTGTGACACTCAAAGTTCTTGAATACGAACTCTTCCACTTCTGTCCTGTAAAGGTGAGAACTGTTCTAGCACACGCTAAAGAACCTTGTTTATCAGCTGTGTCTTGCTACTAACGACCTCTTGTTACACAGAATGTGGCAACAGACGTTTCATTTGCACCGATTGGCTTACTGGATATGTTCAACTCCAGTGGTGCTGTGGAGCAGCTCGAATTCCATGAAGCGCCCAAATGTGATTCGCCAATAGCAGCAACTGTCTCACTTAAGGTCAGGGGAAGTGGATCCTTCGGAGTCTACTGTTCTCAAAGGCCCCGGAGATGCACCATCGATGGCATAGATGTTGAGTCTATCTACAATGCTGAGACAGGATTGGTGACTATGACAATACCACTTACGGAGGAGGAAATGTATAGATGGACCATTGAAGTGCAATTCTGAGTAGATTTGCAATTTTATAGGATTCTAAAGAAATTTGGGGTTAGGGACTTTCGGTGTAGACCCACCCCCAGAGGGAAAAATAACCGGAGTCTGTATCAGTTTTTCACGCTTGAATAAAATTAGCTATATTTTCCATGTTATCCCAATAACAGAGAGATTACTCCAGCATATATAAATTGAGTACATAACCTTGAAAGTTCCATATAATATCATACAAGAGAAACTGCATTTACACCACAATCACAATTTACACACATTTAGACGCCTGAGAGAGAAGGATACACAGAATCGATACAAGTAAAGACCAGTGAAACTAATCCAAGTCCCACCAATGAAACTTAAGTTTCTTTAAGAGCTAGTGAAACTAGAGCCTTCTAGTCAAGGCAAGCAGTACCTCTTGTCATTCCATTCGCATTAGTGGTTTTAAGTGAAACTCATGGAACTGAGGCGTGGCATATTACAATCAAGCAATAGGTTACGAGAAATCCATAGCAATCCCCACAGATCCCTTCTTTAGCACTTATATCCTTCGCCATCATAATATACCCTTCCATACCCCAACTAGTCCCCAAGAATTCTTGACTAGCCAATATTTAGTACCATCACTCGTCTTCCCATATTCAACGGCTGTAACACCATGATCTAGGTCTGTCCCGCACTCCCCTGTGAACACACTCGAATAAAACTGGAACCCCATCCCACTGGCATCATTGGATAGTGAAACTGGTTGGGTAGCCACGTGCCTCCTCGCTGTTTGTTGGCACTTTCTCATACCCCGAAATCTTGGCTGTGCGTGAGGCTTCTTCTTTCTTGTCGCAGGCTCCATCTGCGGCCGAGTAGGGGTACGTGGACTACGAAGCAGTGCCCTTGTTCTGGACAATGAATTCAAAGGCATCTTCCATGTAACCACCTTGGCAACCTTGGTCGTTGCTTGTTTTGTCGCAGTCTACAATTTCTTGCTCGGAGAGGGAGATTAGTTTGCTTGTTGATTCCTTCTGTGGCTGCTATGGCCGAAAATGCCCAGTCAATTTGTTATTAACATAATGTTTAGTAATCAAGATATGGTTGTTATTTTTTTTCTTTTAGGTAATGCGTGGTAGGTAGGATGTGATTGATAACTTGAATGATAATTTAAAAATATTAATAGGATATTTAATATTTAATATTTATAGACATCTGTTTGGTTTAATTTTAAATAAATGGATTACAATCTAGTTCAGTTTAGTATTTTATCAAATTACCCTTTTAACATAAGTAATATTGCAAGTGAGATCCATGCTGTCTCCAAACTTTCCAAAATCCTGCCCGTCTCTCCTACCTCCCAACATGGTTATGATGGCTTCGAAGCTGTGATTTAGCGACCTAATTAACAGATCTAACAGTGAGTAGACGGATCTATGGTTCAATCTCGTCCCCACGGAAACGGTGTACATGATTTGTCAAAGCTGTTGGTTCTTCGGTTTTCAGGTTTGATTTTGGTTTAGTTCACTTCGATACAGTCGTAGTCGGCCAGTGTAGGTTGTCTTCAATTTTGTTCACATGTTTTCTCTTTCTGATTCGTCTTCCCTTTTTTCAGTCTCACGCTATTGTGAGACTACTGTAATACAGCTGTTACCAGATCCAAAAGTAGATCGAACGTTAGAAAAAAGATATGTCAATATAATATTGTGATTTGATTCCACTTCTAATAGTAAAGGTAGACGTCAATGTACTTAGTGAAAAACAAGAGAAGGGCTTTTACTGAAATTGGGCGCTGCTAATTACAACTGTATGCCACCGAGCTTACAATGGCCCCAGACTCAACACTCATGTTGAAGTTGGAAGGAATTACAATATGGTTTGATATTTATTATGTTTATACAATTTCTTGCTGAAATTGCACCCTAGTTTTCCAAATTATGGACATTAAAGATAAATATCAACTCGAGATCTATGTTATTGAAATTGCATTTGGGTTTATTATTTTCAAGCCAAGGAGTTGAAACTCAAATCCACTTGAGATTATTCTTTAGGTCTCTAACCGGTTAAATTTTCACTCAGTGTTGTACATTTATAGAATTCCAATATTTAGTAATCTCAAAATATTCATTAATATGCATAAATGTTCAAATTAAAGCTCATATAACTGTTTATATTATGACTCTTTGTTGTAAATCAATGTTGGTTTGTCGTGGCGACCTCTAACTTGTTTTAGTCTCCTATGATATGCTTACATTATCGTTTCAGATTTGAAGTTTGTTCAGAAGTTGCACCGTGACACAACAAATCGTGGCATACTCATCGTGTTACTACCCCTCACTCCCAGTGCACAATGGTGTATTTCGTACCTTGTCTTTTTCATTTGTTTTGTGAAAGCTGATATGCGAGTAGAAATATGTGCTCTTACAATTTCCCGCATGTAATAACCATCTGTCATTGAAATCCTGCGACTGCTTTTAACATGTCCCGTGTATGTTACCGTCTCATATCATTCCCGAAGTAAATGTTTGAATATGTATATGTAATATCCAAAGGAATAAGGTATGCTTCCTATTAGTGCTCTTTACAAATGTGAAAGAAATTCTTTGTGATATGTTTTCATGATAGGTCTACAAATAACACAAACTTGTTTAAAATAATGTGGTGCATTTCAGCCGAAATCATACGTAGTTTTTGTTGGACGACAACCCGGTGTGTACGAAAAATGGTCTGAAGCTAGCAAACGAGTATGTGGTTTCCGTGGAGCATGTTATAAATGGTATGATAACAATAAAGAAGCAGAAGAAGCTTTTCGTTCATTCTTGGAAGCAACGGATGCCACACGCGTCCACGAAAAATGTGAATGTGCAAAAACAAGTACGACTTCTACATCAAGACCCATCGCGCAAAGAATTCACAGAAGTTGTAAAGGTGTTACGAGATTTAGCAGTTGAGATACACAATCATGCTGCCAGAATGGAGAAGGTAGTAGAGGAGATTGGACAAATATTGAGGATATGCAACTTAGTGATGAAGAGTAGATTGTGAAAACAAGTTTGTGTTTTAGTGCAATGTTTTGAGTTGTATTGATCTATTCACGGACCAATGTCTTCTTTATAACAGTACGCTGATGTAGTAACTGACTGTCAGTTACTACATCGACTTGTGTTAACCCATAACATGTATGTATTAACTTAGAAAACAATGTAGTTTATCCAGTGTAAGGTAATGTACTCATCCATCTTTCTTACAAGTGATTAATTCAAAAAGAGGTAATGAACTGACATATGTAATCCCTTCTTTGTCCAATAATTACTAACATTGCCAACTACTCTCACAGTCTGACATTCTTGTTATTTTTGCAGAGACTGAGACCAACACGACATCGCACCTTGTTAATGGTACTTGACACGATTATATGAAAGCAGGTGAAATGGTACCAATCACCGTTCAAGGTATATGGTCATCTAACCTTGTTAGTGGTACTTCCATGAAATAGTTGTAGTTTATATAATGTTCTAGTAAAATACAGTTTCTGAATCACTTTGTGATCACTTTTGGAGTTGGTGGCCCCAGAATTTATAGCTTTTCGAGTTCTGAGCATGCAGTTTCGAGTTGCTATTACTTTTGGAGTCTTGGTTATTATGAGCTAGAATGTGGGAAAAATATGAAGAACTTTGAATATAAATTTTCTACAATTTGCGTATTTGTTATAATGGGAAAGATGTGAAACCAATTAATCAATCAGTTTTACTATCCTTTTTCTTCCAGTTCTAGTCAATTTTTTATGTGTAGCTAATGTGGCTTTGTCCTGATATCGAGGAAAAGACTATAATGGCAAAGATATTGTACCAAGAATGAAATTTGAACAAATTGTGTTATCCAAATCGCAACGTAAAAAAAATACAAACTAATATCAAAAAATTTCATTGTAGAAATTTAGCTTTAAAAGAATACATGACACATAATTTAACAGTAATTGATATTTTTCCCTCATTTAACAGTAGTTGATATTTTTTTTCAAGTTATAACGTTGTTGGAAAGGGAGTGTAAGCAAATCTTGTCTTCGTTCACCTTTGTGATTTAGTTGCAAATCCTTTTATGTTTCTCAAGTTCTCTGCCTGTTTGCTCTTCTATTGTAAAGAGGAATAATGAAATGCACTAGTAGTATTGTGTAATAAATGATGTATGCTTTTGTTGCAGGCTTATGTTTATGAGGTACATGTACACAACTATCCATTTCTAAGTTTAATTAAAAAAGATTGAATGACACCTATTTACTACCAGTTGGTGGGTACATTAATTTCCTTCCTCCATGCAAGTTAAATACAACTCGACTGGTGGGTTTTAGGAACACACATTCTATTTTTCTTTTTTGGTTGTCTCATTTTGTATTCAACAGAATGCCTAAAATGTCTGTTACTGCAAAAATCGGATCGAAAGAAATCGTAACAAGCAAATATATTGTACCTCTAATTGATTTGTCTTCGGATGAGGAGGAAGGACTGCATGGTGATACAAAGTCGTGTGGTAGAAAGACCAAGTTGGGAACCTTGGGTCTATATTCACCCTTGCGCATACAAAATGTAAAGATGATGAAGTTCTCCTCTGATACACAAACTATGAAGACTACAGAAATGACAAAGCTTTGTGACAAGGTCAACACCTATGAAGGCCAGAAAAGGTTTGGACCATCAGCTGCCATTATCATCGACATATCAGATGATTCTTCTTGCTAACTATGTTGTTGCATCATTCCATCTAAGGCGTACACCACCCATTTTGATATGATAACGTGTAATATCTGTAAAAGTTAAACTTTGGGGATCATGGTTTAGGAAGTAATCCCGACCATAGCCATGGTCTTTTTTTTGGCCTTAGCGTGTACAACTTCGAATATGTACTGTTTTTGTGACTATGTGTACATGTTATTTTGAGCAGTTTATGTAAATAAAGTGTCGCACAATTGTGGACAGATGGCTTTGTTTCTTTGTGCGGTCAAATCTTATAGCTTCCTCAATTAACAGCCCTTATAACATTTCTTGGTAATAGGGCTCGACATAAGGAATGGCAAATTGTTTTGTGTTCATGAATCAATTAGGCATCATTGAGGTTCAAATGTCATAAAAGGAAAGTTAGATCTTCAAAACTGTACAACTAACCGAAGGTAACCAATATTTAGTTCCATCAAAAATTGGTGGCTCGAAGTTTCATGAAGTTAAATAAGTTGCAATTGGTTCTAATCGACAACGGTGAAATTCAATCATACAACGAATCAACTACGAAAGCTTTTCTAAGAGATGTGTTAGGCCACAGTGAAGCCTAGATTTAGTAGAAAGTTTGTCAAACAAGTGTTTGAATCTTGCTTCCAAGTACCCATAATTACAACAGTGTTTGCAGAAAATATTAATGTCATTCAACAACATATGTACGTAACAATTGATTCATAAAACACTTAAAAAGTGTATAGCCTCAACATATAATTCAGCAACATATGTTCGTAACAAGTAACAATTGTGCTGCAGTAACCTGTTCGTCCTCAGATAGTTCACTCATCCCTCGCAATGCCTCCAAAACCACATCCTGCACATCTGATATGTCAGGAGCCGCAAGGTTGTTTCACCAAATCATTCATTGTGACTTTGGTTATATATGCAAGGTTGTTGATTGCTGCGATTATGGCGTCATCCACTTCGTTGACCTGCTTCCTTTTTCTCTTCTTCGAAGTTGTAGCTACATTAGGTTTAGATGATGGCGTATGAGCTTCAACCTTCAGAGATTGAATCATCCTCACCATGTGAAGTATTACATGCGTCTGCATCTTCAAACTGGATTTGATTAGGCACATCATCATGGAGTATGAGCACATCTTTCAACGCATTCTGAAATGTCTGGGAGTGCTCGGCAGTTGCACGATCGTTCCCAAAGATCTCGCACCAGTCCGGATAATGCGTCCATTGCTTGTGTCGCATGCTTCGGAAGGTAGAGTAAGTCTGTGTTTACAACATTGGATTATGAATGGCAACGTAAAATTCGATTGTAAAATTGTGATAATTGTATCCAATGTCTCATCAGTTGCTTCAACGGTGTTGTCGGTATCATTCCACCCCACACCGCTTTTGCCTAATAACATAACTAATGTACTGTACGTTTTCTTCCAGACGTGCACCTTTGAGTTGATGTGTGGATTTCCACGTAAGTTAGTTCCAGGAAGGGCTGAATGCATTGCTAACTCCAAAGAGTTAAATACCCAGCTTTAAATCCATTTTCCCTTTTCCAACCCTTTGTTATAACATATTTTAGTGATGTTATCAGTACTTCCTCTTCACGCGCAGTCCATGTAGGCCGTGTTTTGTCCACTTTCTTCATCCGACCTATCACACTCCCACAGGTTTATCCACTTTTCATACCAAAGTTTGTCTTGTATTCTGTACACCTGAAATACAACGTGAATGAAGCTGTGATCTACTAGTTTAACAATGTTTACAGAAAATATTCATGTCATTCAACAACATACGTACGTAACAATTGATTCATAAGAACACTTAAAAAGTGTATAGCCTCAACATATAATTCAGCAACATATGTTCGTAACAAGTAATTTTATTCCAAATTTAAAGTCTCGAAATATAATTCAACGTACACACGTATTTTAATTCCAAACAGCTTTGCTTAAACATGAAATCCACAATGTAACATGTTACAACCGAATAAATTTAATTATTCATGTTCCACATTGATACAGCCAACTCATCTCTCCAACAATCCCATCCCACGGACGCCTCAAAAGTACATATGAAATCATGTCCTGATACTTGAGAGGGGCTGTAAACATCTACATCCACTTATTCCATGGGATCTTCCGGCATCTGTGAGCGGATAAAATTATTAATAAGATACAAGCTAATATTATTTGGTTTTGAACTCGCAAATGGTAGAAAGATGGACTTCGAAAAATGGCCCATCTTTTTTAAGCAAACCAAATGCTCTTTCAATTGTATTCCTAGCTTGTGAGTGTCTCCAATTTAATAATTCCTTATGATCTTGGGTCCACATGCACGATTCCCCTATGCATCTCTATGATGTCGTACCTATATGGCGTTAAGAAATCCTCTACATTTGTGTAGCCTTTGTCGCATAAGTAATAGCAACCTACAAACAGAATAAAGTTATCACAACAAACCCACAAGTTTTGACGTATTTTTGGTTCTTTTAAAGCTTCCCACTGTTGAAAACCACAACGCTTCTTGTAAGAAAAGTTAAACCCTCTTGGAACTTTGCAAGAATCTTTCGAGTCAATGCATCTCTTTGTACCCTTGCATCAGCCGCGAAACCTTTCCACCCAGTGAGAGCGTAAATGAAGTTCATATTACGGTCACAGACCCCTAAAACATTCACTACAATTGTTCCTTTTCTCGTTCTAAATCTTTCTTTGTCTTGTATGGGTACATGTACAGGAATATGTGTTCCATCTATTGCACCTAAACAACCCTACAATGCAGAATGATATTAATAGAGTGCTTGCCATACGTCATATTTCGCCAACACGCATGTCGAGGGTTTTACTTTATTAAAAACTCCAAAAAAGATGTAGATAAAGTAATACCTTGAACCACTTTCAATTATCGTGCCCACAAGTTCCATCCACAGGAGTGCGCTTTACAAGAAGGATATGATGCAGCTTCAATAGGGACCGCATTACTTCGTGAACACGTGCACTGATTGTTTGACCATTACGCATGTAATCGTGGCTTATACTCATTTTTTTATGGTGGGCTAGTATTGACAAAACATGGAAACCTTCTCTGGAACAGAGACATATCTAGACTCTAATAGTCCTCCTAAATTTCTTAGAATGTAGCACAATCTTCTGAATGCATTGCGATTCATAAAGTTCACAACACATTGACCATCTCTTGCTTCAATAATTCTGTGCATATGACTCAGTGGGCAATAATTCTGCGGGTCATAGTGTACGATGCAACTGTTGTACGAGGGAGACGACATATCTTCGGAATACTTCTCATACGTTGCCGTATTAAAAGCAATACCAACAAAAAATTTCGACACAACATTTTGTTAGAGTAGATGCCCAACTAGCCAACTTGTGGCGTGTGGGTTTATAGACTCTTGTATATGACAATTTATATATGATATTCGCATTCATTTATATGGCATTCTTTGTGATGTTCTGAGCATGCAAATAGATAGTGACCTGGTGATCTATCGAACTACCCTCATTCGGACTTTTCAAGTGGTTACCATTTGTCGAGTGGATAAGTCCGAGGTCTTGGTTGTACTGATTAGTCCTCACGACTCGAAACGTCATTGAGACTCTACATGATAGGCGTCTCACTTTGACTCGTTTGTCGACTCACTTGGGGTCATCAGGCGGCGGGATTGGGTGAGACCCCGATGCATGTAGGAGTCGATGCATCGTTGTCGAGGATTCACCGCTCGCAGACATGCGTGAATATCCTATGCTATCTGAGGAGATAATAGTGTATAAATCTCTGGTCATAGTACTAGAAGTGTTTTAGGTAAATATGTTTACCTAGTTACACTCGCGATGTCACTATTCGATCTCCAAGATGTACGCATAGCTATCGGATCTATAGTGACTCTCGATTTACCAATGGTCATTGATCTGATCGGGATATATGGATTGAAAGGACCGTACTGTACGCTAACCACGACCAACTGGTTCTTACAGACACTATCAGTGATACCTAGGGGATCATGGGGTGATGTTGCTAGACGCTCTTACCATGATCCGATGGGCAAGTCCGGAATTGTGATTCCGGAGCCACAATGGTTATGGGCCCACGACTAGCTGTATCCCTGAACCATTGAGGGTCACACAAGTACTGGATTCGAGATTCCCGCACGGATACTCAGCTCAATGTGTTGAGCATACGAAGAGGATTTTGGGGAGTGCGACTTCCTAAAAGTCAACATGGGTCAAATCGTGATTTCCCGCTGTTGAGGGGCAAAACGGTCATTTTGCACTGGGGTTCTGAAATGGTTTTTCAGATCATAGTATTCAGTTTTGGAAACTGAGTCGATCGGTCCGATCTGATCGGCGATCGGAGTTACGATGAAGTCTCGGTGATGGGGATGAACCGAATGTTCATCCGTTGGACCCGGGCCCGTTGGGCCGGATCCAAATCCATCACTAAGTCTATTTAATATAGACTTAGGCCTTAATCAACTCACTTGATACAACTAGACACTTAATAACCCTAACATTACGCATGTAATCGTGGCTTATACTCATTTTTTTATGGTGGGCTAGTATTGACAAAACATGGAAACCTTCTCTGGAACAGAGACATATCTAGACTCTAATAGTCCTCCTAAATTTCTTAGAATGTAGCACAATCTTCTGAATGCATTGCGATTCATAAAGTTCACAACACATTGACCATCTCTTGCTTCAATAATTCTGTGCATATGACTCAGTGGGCAATAATTCTGCGGGTCATAGTGTACGATGCAACTGTTGTACGAGGGAGACGACATATCTTCGGAATACTTCTCATACGTTGCCGTATTAAAAGCAATACCAACAAAAAATTTCGACACAACATTTTGTTAGAGTAGATGCCCAACTAGCCAACTTGTGGCGTGTGGGTTTATAGACTCTTGTATATGACAATTTATATATGATATTCGCATTCATTTATATGGCATTCTTTAATTTCATTGTGTTGTATGATGATTAACAATTGTGTTGAGTAAAGACCTAGAATGCACTAAAGTGTATGTTAGATGTGATAGTGGGTATGACGGCTATCATGAAACACATCTAATAGTCACTGTGTATTCTGAACATGTTCCTAGTCGATTGGGCCGTCAAAATGAGGATAAGGCCGCCCGAGCTCGAGACTAGTATCTGCGATGCGAAGTACCATGTTTCATTGGTAGGGAACATTGTGATGTTCTGAGCATGCAAATAGATAGTGACCTGGTGATCTATCGAACTGCCCTCGTTCGGACTTTCCAAGTGGTTACCATTTGTCGAGTGGATAAGTCCGAGGTCTTGGTTATACTGATTAGTCCTCA